>LKNJ01001852.1:103788-122590 GCA_002120245.1 Maccullochella peelii | reverse complement strand
GAGAACTTGCACAATTGGTGGCTGACTAAATACTTTTTTGCCCCACTGTACATTCAAAGAAGGCTCTCAATGTAGGAACTTCTAAAGAACACAACTTAAAAAGCGGCCACTCCACGTATTACAGTAGATAGTGTACCTCTCTCATGTTGATGTTAAGCTGGGCCTGAATCCCACGTGTCCCAGGGCCAGAAATCCTCGTGGTCTCAGACATCTGAACACCATCAGGCAAGTCTTCATTCTGCTCATCTCTTCCACTGGGGTCAGACTCCAGAGGCTGGTCAGGAGGCAGCTGAGGGGCTGACTGTTGATGTGGGCACTCTTCTGCAGGAGATAAAGTCTGGAGTTCCTCTGTTGGGTGTAAATCTGTCTGTAGCAAACATGCAGGTACCAGCGATGTCTCCTCTTCATCTGCAGTGGTCATGTCAGAGGAGTGGCCCACTGACACCCTGCATTTCTCTGGGAGTGTGTGGTTATTATTGTTGTTAAAGTGCTGCTTCACATTTGGATGGAGAACAAAGCTGTGACTGATGGCTGGAGTCACACCCTCTGGCAGTGCATCAAGTGGTTTATCTTGTAGATCAAGTTGCACAAAAGCAGGAACTTGAGCAACTGAGGACAGAGCTGGATTGTGCAGCTCTGTGGAATGAGGAGTTTCGTGTTCTGTGAGCTTGTCGTTCACGGGAAGAGAAGCCTTTCTTGGCTTAGGCACGGGAGGAAGGGGGGATTTTCCACCTGGGTCAAACGCTCCATCATCTGGCCTCATTTCAGGGGTTAAAGAGGCTTCTGGTTTGCATATGGTAGAGTTTTCACCAGATCCATCTAATCCTTTCCCATAGATACATCCCTGAGGTTGGATTCCCATCTCTTCAGGAGGTTCTTTTAAATCAGAGGTACTATTTAAAGTAGTTGTATTAAATACTGATGGCTCAGCTTCAGAGCAATGATCTTGACTTTGGGAATGTGGAAGTTGAACAGAGTCTTGTGGCATAGCCTCTTTGGCAACATCAGGACCCAACATTGCTTGAGTATTTTCAGGTTTACAGGTATCCTGAGCCTGAGAATCGCTCTGGTCCTGGCTAGATGTCGAATATGTTCTCTGTGATCTGTTACAACTACCTGATAAAAGCTCATCACAGAGTGCTCGGTCCTCATTCTCACTTCTAGCCTTCTCCATTATAGAACATTTTACAACCTTTCTAGCTCCGTCTTTGTGCTTCTTCACTTTAAGCTCTTTGTCGAAACTCTTCTCAAGGTTCTCCACCTCCCTTTTCTCCTTTTCCAGCTGTAACCGAAAAGCCTCCCTCTCTTTGCTCATACTCGACAGCCCGTTCACATCCGAAGGTTTGCGCCCCGAGAGTTCCTCGCTGGGGTTTTCTTTGCAGCGCCGGAGCTCGTGGATCATCAGGTTCTCCTCCATGATCAGCTCATCCAGGACGTGGACTTTCCTCAGCTCGGCCAGCAGGCCCAGCCTGCTGTGAAAGGCATCTGCTCCTGTGGCAGCTTCAGCGCAGTGCCAGTCATCTTCAGAAGCCTTAGTTTCACTTGCAGATGCAGTTGATCTGGGTTCACTGAGACTGTAAGATTCCTCAGGGACAAGGTGATCCTCGAGGCCAAGAACACCGGCTTCGGCCAGCTCACTAGATGACATCTTTAAAAATGAGCATAAGCAGATTAAGCATAATGAACAAACAGTGCCGGCTTACACTGGGTGTATAAACTGTAGTTCAATGTTTGTTCTCTGGTCACAGTGGCCGACAAACAAAGCACAAGTTGCAGAGGTACCCAAATGAAACTGATCTTTACAATGGGACTCCTGTTGGTTTCTATCCCGAGAGTCTGGCAGAGCAAACGAGGATGAATATTTGACCAGCCTTACACAAAGTAACGATATGTGCACAGTGTTTAAAACAGGTACGTCCAGGTATTGCATGTGAAATGCAAACAGTAGTCTGTACTGTATGGCTGCATGTTTCTTCAAGTAATAGCACATGTTTTTAATTAAACCATTTTGTCAGTAAAACCTGACCAAAAAAAAAAAAATTAATAAAACACTTTATGAAGTTTTTTCCTTTTGTTTGCTTTTTTGGAATAATGAGAAGAAAAATGTGTTAGCTGGCATGACCAGTGAGGGCCACCGTGGTTAAAAAAAAACAAAAAAAAAACGCTGAACCCCATTGATAAACTCCATTTGCAATATGTCACCCAAGGTCTCCCTCCCATCATCATAGTTGACATCCTTGATTTGATCTATAGTATGCTCAGCGTACCACAGGGAGCTGGTCCTCACGGTCCCACAGCGGCCACCGATTCTGCCGGTCCTCCGATATCAGCAAGGCATCCAGGACAGCCTCCTGAGCCAAAACATGTTCTTCATTCTGTAGAGCGAGACGTTTATTTGACTGCTGCTCACATCACGTGAAAAATAAAGAAAAAGAGATTGGCATTTTATAGAACAGTGAACATGATCGCTAGTTGTAGCCCTTACAATCATCCACCCCTTTACTCAAATGGTGCATCTCTAACCTCCAGTATTTCATCAGCCCTGTCCAGGATCTTCTCCACCTCCCTCAAACCCTCCTGCTCCTTCACATCCCAGTCCTTTAGGGAGACATCCATCAAACTGAAAGAGAAGCATGAAACGTGCCATTTAATTGCAGTATAATTTCTTTTAGCCAAACCAATCGTACAGTACATGCATTATCAAAATGAATACTTGTGACAGCCACATTCCACAAATGACTCCCTGTAATGTCAAACCGTTGCCAACTACAGTCACTTCCACTGAGAACTAACGGCCCAGTCTGCAGCTTTTAGAGGCTTTCAACTCTTTGTTGTACTTTCCATTTTTCCCATTGCAGTTCCTGTAATGATTGGTGCATCACAACAACACCTGCAGAGTTTTAGTACATTTACGCTGTGCTTTTAACATTGCACCATCATCTTTGGCAGGTAACCAAATAGCATTTTTAAACATGGAATGAAAGTTGACAATCCATAAACATCTGCAGCACTTTAAAGCAAGAGTCGTAGCAGGAAACGCACAGGTGAAACAGTTCCCAGTAAGCCAGTGAGTCAGCATGCATGCGTAATACCAGGAGCGTGGAACCAGCTCACATCACTGGTTTTTCTTATCGGTTACACCGGTGCTTTTCCTGCTGTGTTATGCCAACATGTCTGTGGTGAAAAAGGTCTATTACAGTTGCTAAGCTATGATTGGACAATTGCTGTTCAGGGGAGGAGTTGAAGTTGCTCCGATCTGACATTGTAAAATGCAACTACCTTAGCAGTAACTGCTCATCACTCCAGTGAGGCAGTGGAGCCACAGTGAATGGATGGAACCCTAAACCTTCTACACTGTTGCATTCAAATTCATTTTAACTTGATTTTTTGAAAAAGTAACATCCTAGGCCAAACTGAATTCAGATTCTGAAACCAATCATTCATTACCCATCAACAGCATCCTGATTCTGGTCGTGCAGGTCATAGGAATCCCAGAGAAGAGTGGGAATCCCCTCTGTGGTGCAGATGGACCGGTCTCTTCTATCTGAAATTGTGCTGGAGAAGATGTTGCAAATGGGACTTAGTTCAGGATCCTCCAAACTGCTCTGTGAATGTAGTATCCAGTCCCTGCTCTGTGGCCGTCTGGGCTGTGTGCTGCTCAACACCTCGGTCTGTGTGGGCTGATCTCGAGACCTGTTGGACTGGTTGGGATTAGTGCAGGGGTCTGAGGTATCATGGAATTCTAAGTCTGTCTTTTGCGGTGTTGGGTTCTGTGTAATGGTAACCGTGTACGAGTTTTCCAGATTGTCTACCGGCAAGCTAAGCCAAGGATTATTGGGCAGTGCAGCTGAGCGCTTCACTTTGATCTCAAAGTTGAGGGACTCTACAGTTACTTTAGGGATGATCTGGATGCTAGCCCTGGAGGAGTTTCCCACAGAGCCAAAGTCAAACTCCTCTCTGTGATCTTCAGAATCCGAAACACTGGAGATATTCTGTTTGTGGGTTTGAGGCTGGCTCAAGACAGGTCTCACAGAGTCCCTGGTCCCAGCTAATCTAGAGAGACCTTCTACTGCTTCCCTCCCTCCCCAGGCCTCCAGCTGGCTGCTCCCAGCTCCATCGAAGCCTGAGTCAAATGAGCTGAGGGAGGGGGGTTTGCCCTCAGCCGACACCATCCCAGAAGCTGCAGTCAAAGGAGACGCTCTGAGGAGATGGACTGCTTCCTTACTGCTTTCACGTTTAGTGAGGTCTTTACCGTCGTCAGCTGTTGCATTTGTAGCACTGCCAGCAGAGGAATGATTTACATGGCTGCGCCGCAACAACTCATACTGCCACTGTAAGGCCAGCTGGAGGTGGCCGACAGCCACAGGTCCTGAAGACATGAGGAGTTTCCGCAGGGTCATGCACCTGATGAAGAAAAAGATTACTGTCAAACTGACTGTGTACACATTTAGAACACAGAAAACCAGTGTGTCAGCACAGTTTCTGCTCAGCCAAACTTTTCCACGTCTCCAATTGTTGCAGATCACATAAACATGTAAGGGGTGGGCGCTACAGATAAAGTGTGCATCATGGTATGCATATCTCATTTTGTCTCATGATATCATTGCACATCATGATATAGAACATTTTCTGGAAAATGGAATTGAAAACTCTGGAAACAGCAAGTTTGCTTCAGTCTCAGAGCCAACATGTACGAGAAGTTACAAAAGTGCTCTGGATGAGAGCATAACAGCGCTTGAGCTGAGATTGAGATGGGGACAGATCCGTCTCCATAACGGAGCAAACTTCACACGCTGATGAAGTAAATAAACAAACAGTTTATAGATCAAATAACCAGACTGGAATGGCTATTTTTAAAGATATGACCCCAATAGGATTGATTTCTTTGTTAGAAAGTGAGGCGGTAGACCCACCTACCTCAAACTGTTGTCTGCAGACACTGTGGGGTGAAAACTATTTGAATGTCCTGTATCTGAAGAAATCTTAGCCTTCTCTTGCTGTACCTGAACACATGGACATTTTTTGTGGAGGCAGAATTTTCTACGCAGAACTGACCCTCAAATTGGATGAAAGTTAGTGAAGGGAATGTGGAATGGGAAATGTGCCATCAACTTCACTTTTTATATAGTTCATTTAAATGAATATGCATAAATGTGAAAGGTGCACTTCACTGGTTAAACACAGGTACGATATCCACTGACAGGGTAACCTGTGCTTCCAGACGTCTCCAGGTTCACTACACGTCTAAAACAAGTTGCGAAAGGTTGGACCTTGTGACAGAAGACAGCCAGGACCAGGGCCCCTAAAAATGGACTTTGATTTTAAAATGCTGTGGCCATCAACTGTGCTAACATATCACATGTCCGTAAGAAACTATAGGAAGACTAATCCAAAGACAGCCATAGGCTTCTCTTCATAACCGCGTTGTGCAATGAAACTCTCACCGCTGAGACATCTGCTTGCCCGCCTGCTGGACCTCAACATCTGGGATGGCATTAGACAGATGAGCCAGATGAACCAGCTCCTCCGTATCTGGAGGGGGATTCTTCTTCAGGAAAGTGGACATTTTCAGCCTCCATGCAGGGATGGTTGCCCAGGTCCTCCTCGGCCTCTGTGTGGAAACGCCGTCTCCATTAACACCCGACAACAGCTCCTGGAGGAAGTTCTCACAGAGGACCAGGTCGTACCAGCTGCTGGCCTGTAAGAGGAACAGTAAACAGGTTCAGGATACGTAGTGTGTACGGTATTGGCTCACACATTCACACACAATGTGATTATTATTTAACTATTCTTGAAAAGAAACGGTGTACAGGGTTAGGGTTTGTATTATGATTCATTTCATAAGGGAGACACTTGCTGCTGCTGGTTGAAAATTACATTTGAACTTTATTTTGTTCCTGCTGGAAGCTGGATGAATCCGGTCCAAAGCTTCCTGCCACAACCAGCTGCAACTCGACCCACAGTGGTCAGTGAAAACTTTCCTCAATACTCACAATAACTTTTCATATCGCAGTGGAGGTGGAGGGGTGCGTAATGGGGGGGCACGCGATGCGCCATGGGCGAGCGCTCAACCATTAATTAAATCATCAATTCATTTTCTTTTGCAGATTCTCAAATTTCCGTTAAAATTTTCACTACATTTGGATGGAAACCTGGCTGTAGAGAAGATTGTACTGCAGTTGATGGGTATCTACTAGACTATAGCAAAACACCACTTTTTAGTTTCCTCAATGCTGAAAACTTGCCTTGTTGTAGTAAAGATGGTAGTTGGAAACTGCTCTGAGCGTTTGGAGGATCAAGTGCTCAGCAGAGTGGAGTTTCTCCTTCAGCCTCTCCAGATCCAGAACCCAGCGCTCCCTGGTCTGACCATCAAATGGCAGGATCTCCACTAACGTGTGGATCACATCTTCAGCACAGCGAACTAGTGCCTGGTGGGGAGAGGGGAGGAGCGTTTACAAATGAAGTGAGAATGGGATATGTGGATATGTGACTGCTATTAGATATCTAACCAGGAAAAAGACACTTCCAGGAATAAGAATATTATTTACATAACGTAAAGAAACAGAACAAAATCAACCAAAGTACCATCAGTAAGTACCATAGCAGGAGTGTGAATGGACGCCTCAAATTCAGACAGCAACATCACTGCCTTCACAGGATCCTTAGCAATCTCTATTTTGTAAGGGTTGAGTTTGTCTTCAAGAAGTGTTTCGATCTGCTCTGTGACCTGTAAGAGGAAGTCAGCATGTTCAGCTCATAGATGTATGTAGTGTGACATTTTAACCACGGCTACTTATCTTGCTATAAGAGGAGAACGGAGACATTTTACAGGTCTCAAACAATCATAAGATCATCACCATACTTTCAATGGAAGGATTGTGGGAGTTAAAATCCTTGAAGATCCAATGAGAAGCACAACAATCAATCACAGTAGCAAGTCACAGCAACGTTATAAGATGATCTCCCATTGAACACAAATGCAACGCAGTTAAAGAGGAAAAAAAGAGCACTATTTTAGTATTTATGTACAGATCACTACCTTGACAATTCACAGCCAGAAAAACAGAAAGTGGCTTTTTAATTCATGCTAAAAATCAAGTTTTTAGTTCATTTTGCTTTCAGACCACAAACAAACCACACCAGATTCCTCTTCAGGTGGTCTCAGCCCTGTTCTTTAGTCCACATTAGAGTTAGATTAACGGCTTTCACACCAGCCCAAATGCACCACAGTTACAGATTAGGTGTGAAAGCACCCGTCAGACCAGTCCACTGACTCACCTGCAGGGCGTCCTCCCGCAGCTGGAACACCTGCAGCTGGAGATGGGCCTTAGAAAAGGCCTGCTGCCACAGCAGCTCCACTTTGTCCACAGCTGCTGTTATCCTGTAAAATCAGAAAGGGACCTTTAACTAATAGCTGAGATCATCAACTCATCTATTATAACATACTGTATGCCAGTTAGTGGTTGCTTCATCCCAAACACCTTCAAATAGCAAAAATGAATGGAATTACTGAAAGGCCTTCATTAGACGTAAAGATGGATCTGAGTTTCCTTGTTCAGTAGATAAAGTGTGCGACAGTCTAAATGCTCTTTCATGCTTTTCTTGCTTCACACACAGACAATTCCAGAGCAAAGCATTGTGATTTGGGGCCACAAAAATAGTCACATTTGATGAGAAATGTCAGCCATGATGGAAAAGTGTTTTCGTTAATATACACAGCCTTCAAAAACCTTTCTAGTCAAACTCATGTTAGCACTGTGCTTTAGCTGTTGTATGGTATGCGTGGGAGGTGTTAGTACAGAGGATTAAGATAAAAGGCAGGCAATACTCTCATCTGTGACTGAGCACTGGGGGCCTGCAGTACCTGCTGTGGTTCTGGAGCATGTCGAAGGCGGTTTGGGTGAAGAGGGCAGTGCCAGCCATCGCCTGGTAGCACGGTTCCTTCTCAGGGTAACGCAGCTTCTCCACCACACTCTCACAGTGCCTCAGCAGCTCATCCAGCCCCAGCTCCCTGCACAGCAAAACATACACACAAACAATATTACAGTGATCAGAAATACAGTCATCATTGTTGGAAAAGGCTGATTTTCAGCAGCCGTCACTCCACACTGTTCCGACAGCACCTTCTGTTAGATGATCCTAAATGATCTCATTGAAAGACCAAGTCATCTTTAGAAAACCAGTCGTGTTAGCACAGCTGAGAAGCGTTTTGCTGTTTAAAGAAATGATAAAACTGGCCTTCTGTGGGCTACTTGAGTATCTGAAACAGCAGCATCTGCAGGTTCCTTTGAGAAAGGAAGGCTAGTCCATGAGAGAATTTGCCATGAAACTAAAGATATGGTACAGGGGTGTGCACTACACACTTCATAGACCAGCACAAACTGGCTCTATCCAGGATAGAAGAGAGTACAGCTGTCCAACTGTCTGAGAAGCAGCCTGACCTCCTGAGCTGCTGGAACTTGGCTTCGTTGGTGGAGCAGAAGTGTTGGAGCTCGCTGAAGGTGGAGGGCAGCGGCAGCCTGGACAGAGCCTGCAGGGTGGAGATGCATGAGGGCAGCCGCTGGACCACAGACACGAACTCCTGGACAAACGCATCAATCTCCTGCAAGCAGCAGCACAGAGCCAGAGACAACTTAAAATGCCACATCATAATTAGACCAAGACTCTCATTTTCAGTTATTTTTCTTTTTTGATTAGCTTTAAGCATGGGTTTTTAAATTCATGATTAACACTCACTTTTCTGGTCCAATTATAAACTCTTGTAATTAATCAAGCTGGCTGATTGTAAAGCTGCTCTGATTGCTCTAAGGAAGCTGCAGAAATTGCTCAACACTCTCAACCTAAAATGTAGGAGTAGTGAGGATTGAGTAGTTGCATCCTAAATAGGTCTCCTATAGGCAGAGAGCTGCCATGGTTAACGAACACTGTCATCGTGGCCAAATGCCCTAGTTGAACATGAGCGAATGTATAATGTAATGGAAAGAGCGGCTCCTTTCACTTGCTAATAAGGTCAGCTGATTATGGGAGGCATTCACCAAGGTAACAGACAATAGAGGCCGGCCGCTGCAACGGATCTCATGAATGGATTCACAAATGAAAACCTCTCCTGGCGGAGTGAGTGGAGCAGAGACACAGTATTTACTGTAGTTAGAATAAATATTTTGGCTGTAGTATTGTACGTGAGATAAACCGCTTACGTGTGAAGTAGCACACAAATATACTGAGGGTGTATACACACACACACCAGCTGCTGAGAGAGCAGGACAATGTTACTTTGTGTTAAGCCCTCTGACCGATCATAAGACAGCAGATTCAAAAGGCTGTGCTTTGAATCACTCCGTTATGTTTCACAAACTGAACAGCTCAGAATGGTTGACTTATGGAGTTTATTGCATATATTTACTGAATATTAATATCATCTCTTGGCTCATGATAGGATATTTGTCAAATAATTATAGATGAATAGAGAATACTGATGCAGATGTCACTGATTTGATCTTTATGTACACTCACATGAACATTTTTGTATTCTTGTTATAACACCGCTCACATTCCCCCCACCCCCCATCAAGTTCTTAACTGCACAAACTTGTCTTCTTGCACACAAGGAAGAGATGTGATGAGCAGCGTAATAGACACCCACAAATTGCTATATAAGGCTACTTGTTTGGCTGTGTTTGTAGCCAAGTTTAATTCACAAAAATGTCACCCAGGAAGCTGTGGGCATAAGGCTGTCATTGGTTGAGTATTTCAGTCGGAATTCTCCTCCCCTTCTGCCATCTGCAAGTTACTGTTTATACTATTTTACAAGGGCACCGTCGCTGCATCCTGGGCTTAACGCCACTCCAGAGTTCTTAAATCAAATTAAGTGAGACTCATACGAGAGGTCTGGCCCACCCCTGAATTTCATTTGTACCCAAGAGAAATTGGTTCACAGACGCGTACGCGAGTCTGTTCAAATGTTCAGCACAAGCTGTTGTGCGCAACGCTGGATACGGATGTCAATGGCCAATGCATTGTATAATTTCCTGTACACTTGTACACAAAAGTGATGTGCAGCCAAAATACTGCACAGTCAACATTAGCACATAATGTATAGATTACAGTATTAGTATGCAGTTTAGAATGTGTACAGAATACATTAAAAAGGTACATTTTGTGCCGTTTTGACGGGGGCCTGATGTTTAGTGTCTAGTAGCGATGGGCGGATGAAGCCTTTGGGGCTTTCTGTGTGTGCTAAAAAAACGTCGGGGCTAAACGCAGCAAGCACAGTGACATCTGGTGGCTTGTACAACTTAGAGATGTGCAATGAAAGTCCAAGAAGCCTGCGTGTTATTATTAAATCTGTATACTTGCGTTCAGATGTGCTGCACTAAATGTAGATGTTATTGTGGATTGTGTTAACGTGTAACTGCATTGTCCAAAAAGCCTAGATCTAAAATATTTTTGCTGACACGAAACATAAATGTACCTTTTTGGTGTAGGTCAGGCCCAGTGCTACTGTGGACTCGTGACATGTGAACATGACATGAGTCACAATGTGATTGGAGACGAATATTCATTACATTAGCCGATTACATTATTACTTGGTGTCAGGTGGAAATGTTTGCATACATTTTCTTTATACTTCATACATTTTTTGTAAAAAAAACAAACAAAAAAAACAAAAGTAGATCTATCAATTATTCCCCTTTCTTCTTATCTCAGGAATGTGCCGATCACATAGTTTAGCTGCAAAACTTTCAAGGCTGTCACACTGAATTCTGAAGCAGCAGTGGCGTTTGAAGCTTGAAAACGGGAGTGAAACTAGCTTAGAGCTAGTAATCATCCGCCCAGCTCTAGTGTCTAGATCCAGTTTGCTAACGAATCATAGCATCTGGTCAGCTAGCTGTCACCAAAACAATAGCTAATCTAGTATAAAGCCCTACATTCAAGTAAAAATGTACTATGTTTTTAATAAATCAATTTTAAGAATCCCAAAAATGGATTCTAACAAAAATATAGTCATATTTTTTTTATTTCCACCCCCTTTGTTAACTGCTGCCGTTTTACATTAGCTAAGTTAGGTTAGCTAACTAGCTGACAATGCCCAAAATCATGGAAACTAGGGCTAAGTAATGTACAGTACTGCTCAAACAGCTCAAATTTGTAGACTCCAACAATATTTATGGAGATACACCATCTCCTAGTTTGTCAAATTTAGTGATTATTTACGCACAGACAGGATAAAAGGATGAAACTAGCCTTCGCTGCTAGACACTTTAGCTGTTTTCCCAGTAGTACTTATGGACGCAGTCAAGAGAAGAGCTACTGACAGAGGTATGATATTTTCCAAAAATAAATTACCTTTATGAAGGCAACCCAACTCTGGTGACAGTAAATAAGGTAGCCACCCAACGATGCCGTTAGCTGGCTTCGGTCAATGTAGTTGGAGAGCTCTGAGATTTCTTTCAGGAGGACTTTCTGCAAAAAGATGAGATCAGTGTCACCTACTGGAGTCAAATTGAAAACAGACACAGGGGTACAGTATGTGTAGTTTGGTTCACCTTGAAAGAGGCAGTGTAAGACTTTGGTGGAGCCAGGAGTTTCAGCAACAGCTTGACAACATCCTTCTTTTTGGGCTGAATTATGTACACACTGTGGACTTTCCGCTTGTGCAGCTAGAAAAGAAAGGCCAACAGAAAAATTAGCATAGCAGTCATTTTTTTTATATTAACATTGAATCACATGACTTGGGTTGCTCAGGCTGCTGAATCACTTGTCAAATCACAAGTGTTTCACTTCCATACAGTTGAAGGACTCACTGGGACAGATTAAAGAACTGTCAAAAGCAGCAAAGGATAGGTCAAGCTCCAAAACCACTGGACCCCACATGGTCCATAATACAGCCAACAGCATGTTTTTGTCTGGAGATGTGGAGTTTAAAAGACGTGTTCATTTCTCAGTTTGTTACCAAGACTTTGTTAAAAAACTAGTGTTGAAATCCAATTACCCTGATGATGTCATCAGGGTAATTTTCATTTCTCAGGCTTCCACTTTATGGGCCCATAGAGCATGTGCACTAGGGTCCTTCCCTGGCTCAGCTGACTGGGCCTCTGCTGACTCCCCACACATGAATCTATCGCTCGTTTCTTTTGTGATGATTTTTTTTGGAAAGAAGAGACTGTGGTCAGTAGGCACCACGTGACCTGCAATTCCAACTGTGGCCACTACACCCATGACCTGATAAACCTGTCAGGGAGACCCAGGGCAAAGATTTGCTTTTGGATACTGCTGACCCTCTGTGCATTGTATATGTACCCACCAATACTCCAGTGCTGAAATACTACTGCCTGGCCCCAAGGTTTCTGTGTGCCAGTTAGTTTGAGGAATGTGCATGGTGTGCACAATGTAAACTAAAATAATAAAGGTCATAACTACATTTTGACACAGGGCCTCTCCACAAGACAGGGCTACAAGATTAGCTAATAACACAGGACCTGCCTTTGTTGACATTGTGTGTTAAAGTTCCTTAAGAAATCTGCAGTAAATCAAACTGCCAAAACCCGACATTCAGGAAAAATGAGACTTTTAGGGCCAATTGGGGTCGGGGGCCTCAGGGCAGCTACCCGCTTTGCCTCAGTCTCATAGCTCAGTGCTGTTCCTGGATATAATCCAGTGATATGGTGATGGCTGTGCATCTGTTAGCTTGTTATCAATCAATGCTTCTTTAAAAATAAATCCATCAGTCTTGGAAAGCAAAATAAATAAATTAAAACAAAGATATCAAAAGGTCATGTCATGTCAGGGGCAGATGGACAACCACACACATAAATTAAGACAGAATGGCAATTATGGGTTAGATTTTTTCCTCTATGGCAGCAGTTCGTAATAAAATGAATAAACATGTTGCTATGCTGACATCAGGCCAGCAACTAAGACCACAGAAACTATAAGAGTTTTTTCTTCTTGAGTGGAGAACAGTTGATCGGGATCCAAAAATGCAGCATCCCCTACATAATTGTGCTCATTTAATGTCATTTCACTGAGGCTTTTCTATTAAATAACCAAGCATGTGACCCCCGCCCCCCTTCTCCCTACACACAGAGTAATTCCACTAGGACCACCACAGCCATGACGCACTTGGTATCGTACTTCAGCTCAGACTACAGCTCTCTGAATCAATACAACAACTGTTGCACAACTTTATACTGCGAGGAATAAGTCTGCTAGTCAAGAGGGCAATCACAAGTTGAGCATGTCACTGTGTTGTGCGCAGAGGACCAACTCAGAGTCCTGTTCGTGCATAATTCAGACACAAACACCAGGCTGCCATGTCACATAAACCTACAGGTTTCTGAACTGAACTTGTACAATACTTTAACTTGCAATATGCAAGATTATTAGAGAAAAATACTGCTCTTATCCTTTCTGCAGCAGAGAGGGATGCTCTCTTCAGGATGGGACATCAGACCAAATTCAGTTCTGCTGTTGGAGTTGTACTTTTCTCTGCCCACAGGAAATGACAAACCAAAAGCTGAGCTAAATCCAGCAGTGAGTGAGCCTTCCTCGTTGGTCAATGCAATGAGCAGTGGGTGCTGCATTTCTGGACACTGCCATGAAAATGTTACAAGTACCTCTTGTTGCTTTTTAGGGCTACCAGCATGCAAGGTTACAGTACCCAATGCAGCTTTAAGGACTGATTGAAGGACAGAGTGTGTTGAAAGGTGAATTACTACTATTTGTATTATTAATCTTTAAACTCTTAAGGTTTCATGTTTTCTAAGCCAAGCTGCGTGTGACGTAATACCCATGTGAAGCCGTTGGGACTGAGCAGGCAAGGCCAGGGGGAGAGATAACATTTTTGGCTTATGCGTTTGTTGGGCAACTTATATGGAAGTTAACAGGAATCCAGTTAACAGGAGTATCCAGATCTCCTGATGCATCATCCATGGTCAGGCTACCAACGACAAGCCTTCACTAAAGGACCATCCATGTTTTGACCCGTTACAGTGGGAACACTTTCTGCATGTGGAGGAAATCTAGTTTTAGAGCGCTCATTGGAAACATGCCATGACAATACCTCAAGCAGAAGCAGAGTCTCAGCGATGAACCTGGTGGTATGGAGCGAGGCATGCCTCAGATCAGCCACCACTGACACCAAGCTCTCCTTCTCCTGCTTCTTACTGTCGAGAGACAACATCCAACCATCAGTACATGTTGTACTCCCTCCCTCACACACACACACACACACACACACACACACACACACACACACACAATAAGCCCGTCTGACTCACGTACTTGTGCAGACACAGAAAGTAATTTATGAAGTCCACCACTTCTGCTTTGCTGAGTTCTGCAGCGAGTTTGGCTTGTCCATCCACTGGGAACACGATCAAAGGGCAGCCATGTTGATCAAAAGCACCTGTACAGACAGATAACACATAGTGTCCAACATTGACAGGGTTCCCGGAAAGAAAGACTATTCTATCTGGTATCCAGATTTAATTAAAGACAAAGTAGTCCAGCACATGCACTGGCATTTAATCCAATTAATTTTGGGGTCCATCTTGCCAATAACTTAAATTTGTTAAGTGATAATTGTCAGTCTCAATATTTTATCCAGAAAAGATGTCCGTCACTTCAATAGTGTTGAGATAAGCTCTAGAAGCCAAGCAGACCACTGAATGCAGGACTGGACTGTAGGACATGCAGAGCAGTGTGGGTTAATAGCTACCAGGGAGAAGCACAGCGCCAGAGTTGAGCACATGATCCGCAGGCAGCGGCGGGGAGGGGACACACTCCTGCACCGGCTCCTGGTCTGGAAGGTTGGAGGAGAAAAAAAAAATAGTTATTTTGATGGAAAGAATGTCCCACACCCAGAGCTGTATGACCGGAGGAGGAGGAGGAACCGGTCCGGGGCGATACCTCACCGCCTCTGAAAAAGTTGGCTGATGAGCAGCAGCCTAGAAAGTGATGAAGACGAATGTGCGAAGACATTCTACATTTCTAATAACTTGACAGTGAAATACAGCATTTCATTTGCCGCCACATTAGTCACTGCGGATGAAGGAGCTGGTCGCGTACACTTGTCTCTCCTACCTGTTGCGTGTTGGCTCATTTCAAGTCCGTCTCTCGGCTTCTTCCCAACAGTTTTGTGGTGTGAAAGAAAGAAAACGGGACCCTCACTGTGTACCCAGAGACCTGACCCCTCACAAACCAGTTCTACTGAGGTGCTGCTTGAGGCCCGGAGCGGGTGGACCGCGGCTGCTCGGTGCCTTTCTCCGCCATGTTGCGTCCATTCAGCAGCGCCTGGCTGTCAGCTAACCCCGCTGGCTGCTGGATGCTATTCGCCTCATTTATAAACAGGAGAGGGCGGAGAAACACAGAGGAGGACGGCCAGAAACTGTAGAACACGGCCCCGGTCTAATGACACCCAACCGGGCCGTAAGATACTGGAAGTAGGCTACTGTGGTCATAAAAGTGGTCCCTGGTCCGTCCCCACCCCTCAAAATTACTGACGAACACCAAAAGTAAAGTCTTATTTTTTTGTTTTATTGGTTCATTCTTTAAATGTTAATTTAGGCCAATGGTCTATTTAAAATGTTGAAGCCTTACACTGCCCTCTTGGGATTATGGAGCCCTCCAAGTCCTGAAAGATGATATGTCTTGTTCGCAGAAGATAGCCTAATATATTGTGTGCACAAGGTATTTTGTTTGCAGAAGAAATGGATCTTGTACAGATAAAAAAATATATATCTTTCAGGCTTTCAGGGCTCCACACAGAAACCTAAAGTTCCTGTAGCGGTTTAGTTTTTAAATTGTAGACTGTAATTATATGAAAAGAAATCTTGTTGTTTTGTTGAGCACTTCCTGTGCAGGAACAGCCAACCCAGTCCTACGTCTCTTTTACACCAGACTAGTCTGACTGCATACCTCAGGGGAATATCATTCTCACCCAGAACCTTTGATAAATTAACTTTGACCTAATGGAAGATCTACTCAGTACCAATATCAAAGTGCTCCAATTAGAGCACACACAATTCCAAATGCAGGTGTAAAAAAGGGAAAATCAATGTTGTATTTGTTTCTGTTCATTCATTAGGAGACTAAAGAGAAAGAGGAAATGACAGGGGAGATGGTTTCAATCTAAACTATATGGTCTAAGCTTGAGTAGAACTTTTTGGACTTTTCAATCTAACCTTGTGGTTCACGAGGCCAACATGTTATTCAGGCTGCATGTTGCTTCCTTAAAGGCAGAGCGAGCGTCCCCATGTGCAGTGGTCATCCAGTGGACTCATTTTATTACTATGAACACTTGGCCTCACTAATTTTAAACAAACAAGAGGAATGTGGACTTTCAAAATGTAATCACTTGTAGTATCGCCTGCTTCATATTATAATTAATGCAGTTGATTATTTACTCCAACTTCCTGTATGACCAGATCATCTTGGGGTACAAAAACAACAGATTATCCCAACCTGAGCTGTAATGTTCTGTGTCGTCACATACACAATTGTATAATTTCATCAAAACTAGCAACAAATGTAGGGATAGGTATCTAAATAAGATACATGCTGAATTTCAGCAACATTATGTTAATATCACTCCATGTTTTACACTTTAATATGTTGCAAAATAACTTGGGTGAGTCCTTGCCATACAAAGTTGCAGGCGTGTTATTAACAACAAAAGACATTTGTTAGAACTTTATTCCTTTTTTAAAAGTTTGGCCACTCTCAGTGTTTTTCAAATCAGCTACCTCCAGGTTGCCCAGTTTGTTATTTACAAAACTCTCAGCCTTCTGTCTTTAAGTATTATTTCAGCATATTAAACACTACACACAACTAGCTACCTCTGGGATTTGGAAAACAGAAAATTTCATTTATTGACCGGAACATTTACTAAATTGTATAAATTAAGACTTCTGAAGTCTTCAAAGCCCTGGTCAGGGATCATGAAGATTCACTTGCTGAGATGGTTCTTGACTTTCTGAGCCACATTTGTTTCCTCCATGCAGGTGTCTGTCATGCTGCATGGCTTCACCGCTTCATGAATGCCACTGCTCTTTCTGGACACATTCTTGGCACGCTTGGCAAGAATGGCAACAAACAAACAGAGTTTCATCCATTGTCTATCTCGCGTATCTGGGTCAGGTTCCCAGGGGCTTAACAGAGGTTCCCAGCCACTCCCATGGGATTATGGGAGATGTAGTGTTCTCAGCATGTTCTACAGGTTTCCTCACCTAACCCCTGAAAATATGGAGGAACACTATCCCATAATAAAAGATAAAAAATCATAGGAAGAAAAATGATGAGAGAAAAACTGAAAAATATACTGGCTGTGTTTGTCCCTGTTGTCCTGAGGGTGGCACTAGAGGAAAGGCCAGCATGAATGTTCTCAACAATGGATTTTGCCCACTGATAACCTTATGAACAAAGATAGATTTGTCAGTTTGTAGCCTGACAAGTGTCTGACAGCCGATCATCACAGCTAGAAACACATATGAGAAACTGACACAGGAAGAGTGTTGATGAAAACATGGATGCCCCCCTAAAGCAAAGAATTTGGAGCCTCTGAAGGTAAAAATTATTAAAACGTTGACATGGTGTCTCATGATTGTGACTTAATATTTCAAGATATATACATCTGACTTAGAAAGTCTGTTTTTTTGCTTAGTAAGTCATAATTTAGATTTTGTATCTCGTAATTTTAACATAATCTATATCTCATAATAAGTAGGCCTACCTTGGATTTAGTAAATCAGAATTGAGACTTAGTTTGATCATTTTGACATACCATCTAATATAATAATTTAAACATTCATAAGTATTTTTATTTTTACAATGCCTTACTTTCTGTATATTCGTGGAGAAATTGGGCTTTCAAACGTTGCAGTCTGCTTTTCAACACGTTTTATTTTGTAAATTGGAACCGGAAGTTACATTGCCACGCGCCAGCCTCGATGACGTTATAGGTGGTGCGAGTTGATAATAACGTTCCACTGGTTCCACAAGGGTGGTGCTGATGTGGTGCAGTTTCGTTATACGTTTTTCATAGCACCACTGCTGCTAGCCCACTGCTTTCACTTCACTTTAACACGTGTCGTCGGAATATAACGTGACGGTGAGGTCCCAGGAGACGTTTTCAATATTTACGTCAAGCTTATTAAAAGTCGTTACTGTGTTATTAGCCAGCGAGAGGCTAATGACAGGAGGCTAACGTGCTAGCAGCGAGCGTGCCCTGTGTCCACCTTATCTTCTCGAGTTATGTGGGTGGAGTCACCGCCGCATGTCACGTTAGGTTGGTGACATGTGAAAGTGGCATTTGTTAAGAACCGACATTAACGACCTGCGGAGAAATGAACCCGCCGCTCGGAAAGAACGGGTTGATCGGGCTTGCTGTGGGAGCTACAGCCGGAGTGGGCTTGATTGCCTTCATCATTTACAGAGAGATCAGTAGGAGGAAAGCCCAGAGGGTGGTGCTGGAGGCCCAGCCGGCTCACCGGCTCTTTGATGGGGTGGACCACGGAGCAGCGCTGCTGCAGCAGGACACGCTTGATGCACAGGGTGAGTGACGATGGGCTCTGCTCTTAGCCTCTGCCTGGCACTGACACCAGTGTGTGTGTGTGTGTGAGAGAGTGAGAGAGAGAGATGCTTGGTATGCAAAAGTACTTCTTCATGGGATTTAAGAACATATCTCTTGTCAGTTATGATGATGAAACGTGTACCACATGGCAACGTCATAGGATGTGTGATGTTAGAGGTATTTTCCCTAAATGCATTGCAGTTAGGGAGCCACCGCTGACAGTAATCACTG
>LKNJ01001852.1:12870-103776 GCA_002120245.1 Maccullochella peelii | reverse complement strand
CTCTGTTGTTAAAAACGGGGCGGGGGGCACGGCACCCTCACTAATCTTGGTGAGGTAGCTTAAGGTTTTTGGAATCACTCTTTATTTGAGACCAGTTTGCCACCCCACTCCCTACTCCGCCACCATGTTAAAGTGTCACAGAGGCCACAGATAAGGAGCTTAAAGGTTTAGTGGGGAGCTCATCTGGACGAAGCTCCTTGGCATTGACAAGAGCCAGCTGAGGTGGTTCAGGTGTCTCATTAGGGTGCCTCCCTGCAAAGGTATTCCCAGCACATCGAACTGGGAGGAGACCAGGGGCAGACCCAATTACTCTGGGGGATTATATATCCCATCTTGCCTGGGAACACCTCGGGATCTCCCAGAAGGACGTCTGGGCTACTGTTCTCAGGCTGCAGGGGAAAATAGACAGACGGACGGATGGATGGATGTTCATGTTTGGAGGGCGGGAGAAGGGTTAGGGATCGGGGGTACAAGATAGCAAACCCGCATGTCTAACATGTTCTGTCTGCCTGTCTCCCCCTCCAGAGGTGGAGGCCCAGCAGCAGGCTCTGGCAGTAGTGGAGGCAGTGGTGCAGGGCCTGTCCCCAGAGCAGCAGCTGGAGCTCAGGAACCAGCTGGACCAGGTGCTGAGCTGCGTGGCCTCGCTGCGCTCCGAGGTGGCTGAGCTGAGGGGCGGCCTGCAGGACATTGCCCTGCAGATCATCCATGATGTCAAGTAAGTGCTCAAACTGTGTGGAGTCTTTTCTTCAAAGCTACTTTGAGCCGCAGAAGGCTGTGTTGCTGTCTGATCTTTTCAGCAGGGAAAGTTTTTGTGCTGGTTACACTTCACAGATATCTCTGACTGATAAACACACCATGCAGAATTGTCCCAGTAATAAATGATAGAAATATACAGCAAACAAGAAACATAGAAATGGCAATATTATGAGTGAAATTGAAGACAAATGCTTCAGAAAAGGTGCATTTGATGACTGACACAAAGTCATCAGTTAGTAGTGACTTTCTCAGAACATCAGCCCATGTAATATGTAATATGTCTACAGCAGCACTTTAAAGCCACAGAATGGGAATGAGGCCGTAGCTGCTGCATCTAAAGAGAGCGGACTGTTACAGTGATCAGGATGGGGTGAATCATCCAACTGGACCCTGTGGGGCTTTTGGTGTTGTTTGACCGGTGTGTATGTGTGCCCCCCCCCCCACATTCAGAAAGGGCGTGGAGGACAATCAGCGGGTACGTCGGCGGCGCCACGTCATCCACAGGGAGCGCACTGACTCCACGGGCTCCAGCTCTGTCTACTTCACTGCCAGCCAGGGCATGGCCAGCACGTTCGAAGAGACCAGCGAAGGAGGGTATGTCATGTCTTGGTGTGGCCTGGAGTACTGGCCTGGGAGTCCAGCAAATGATCTAACTTTGTGCAGGATCAGGTCAGGCTGAGATCCAGGATTTATACAACTGGGGGCATTTTTAATGGGTTTCTTAACAAGCTTAATCAGCTAATCCCTGTTAATCTGTACACAGACCAGAGGGTAAATAGTGCCATGTGTGGCTAATACTACCTGACTGACTGACTGACGTTTATTCCTACTGGGTGATTTACAATAAAAATTGCACTGTGCTGAAAAAATGCAAGACACTGCGTTGATGTGGGTTTCAGGTAACAGGGAGACGATGAAATCCAGTCCAGGAAGGCTGGGAGGAGTCACAGACCCATGAGTTTTAAGTCTTTTCAGATGCCAATAGATTGTACTTTATAATATGAGGGAGGATTTTACTACTCTGGAAAAGTATTAAGGACAATAACTGTAAGTTCAGTGTTCACGTTGATGTAATGTACCAGGAATGTGCGTGTGCATGTATTTGATTGTGGGACGGTGCTGCATTGTGTCGCAGCAAGCTGTTTGCCGGATGAACCCGCGTCGTTTGGCTGGACTTCTCTGCGTTGGCGTTTCTTTCACACAGTGCTAATGTCGATCTTGATGCTGTAGCAACATACTTCTGTTTAACTGTCTTAAGTACAACTGGTAAGCTACTGTAACTCTAATACAACACACAATGACATATTACTTGTTTTCTACTTACCTTGTTATCGCCATGCCAGTAGTTTGAACTTTTCTCTTCCTTGTGTTGATTGAGACACAGAATCAGACCCCAGCTTGTGTCCTGAACACTGAACAGTTTCATAGACTACTCTCTACCAGGAGTAATCATAAATCAATATAATGTGAACTTTACTCGAACACATTTCTAATAATTTAAAATGGCAAAATAAAACCCTATGATCCTCCACGTCTGCCCAGGTACACGACGGCCTACGCCGAGTCCGACTACACCGACCGTGACACGGACAGAGAGGAGGGCGAGCGGGAGCCCGAGCAGGAGTCTGAGGAAGAGGAGGACAGGAGCTGTGCCACTGTCCTCACCCTCCGCCAGGAAGACTCCCAGGAAGAAGAGGTGGTGGAGGAGGACAAGGAGGAGGAAAAGGTGGAGGGGAGTCTGCAGCTGGTGACTGAAGTCCCCAGTGGGGAGCTGGCTCTCCTCCTGGCTCAGAGCGACATCCTCCACACAGGAGACGCTCGTTTAAAGGCAGAAGGCTTTCGCCTGCTGCTGGACAACAGAGCAGAGGTACGGACAGGACTCACTGACCGACACATGACGCCAAGTTAGTCCTGAATAACATGAACACTTCCTGTTTATGAAAGTCGGTTCCTATTAAGTGAGAACCAAGTCAGTATAATTGATTTCCTAAAACCCAAGCTGTATCCAAGTAGAAAGTACCACAAACTACTCACTGTGTGTTATCCAGACTGTGTCATGTCATGATGGATTACTATAGTTAGGATAATAAGTATATTAGTAGTAGTTGCTTGTGTTCTCCTGCTGGTAGCAGTGGTTGCTACACAGTTGAGACCTGGTCTGCATATTTATACTTCCATCATCGTCAGTAGTCTTAAATAACCAGGCTAGTTTCATGACCAGACACGGCTGGGGAAAGTAATCTGATTACAGTAACATGTGCATCAGTAACGAATTGCCCTGAACGCTGACTGGTGTTTTTGTGATTCGGTGCTGGCAGTATGGAGACAGCAGGGAGTTCCTATGGCGACTGGCTCGGGCTTACAGCGACATGTACGCGTCCACGGAGGACAAACAAGCGAAGAAGACCTACGCACAGCAAGGTAATGGGCACACACACACACACACACACACACACACACACACACCCTTTATATAATGATTAGTCCTGCTAGTAGGCCCTGCAGCGTGGCTCAGTGGCTCACACAGGGCTCCACATGCTGCCATTTCCCTCCAGAATAACCCAGATCATTCATCTAATTGCATATGCTCCTGTTCATTCCATGGTGAACAGGTTGTATTGGTAGCAGTGCTCCACTACTAAGACCCTGATAAAGTCATCTGCCAGTGTAGCAGACGGGCTCAAACAGGATGAGGAAACTTTCTGACCACCAGGCCATCCATGCTGGTGCACCATGCTGATGTTTAGACCCTTTAATCTGTTAGTAACAGCTGCAGCAGTGTGCTTCTCTCCACTTTTTTAAAACAAATTCTCTCATGTGATTTCACATAGAAATGTGTATAATATAGAAACTTTAGTTAAGACTTAAGGCTGCAGATTGTAATGGTGTTAAGCTACATTTTACACTGGCAAGTATCCATCCAGTCTGAAGATCGTCCACCTTTCGAAATATACCCCAGTGTCCACTCAGATTGTGGCAAAAACAACACTGCAGACAGAGCGCACTCTGAGTAGTTGAAGGGACCTAGGAGTTTGGACTAGACCCAACAAAAACAGACCTCACTCGTGAGCACCGCAAGATATTCTGCTCAATTAGTGCAACTGGACAATGAGATAGGACTGTTTCCACCTGTTGTTGTGTCATTGAACTGTGAGCTGGTGTTGCAGGTCGGGAGGAGGCAGAGTTGGCCCTGATGAAGAACGGCCTGAATGCCGAGTGTCACAAATGGTAAGAAAGACTGAACTTATACCCAGCATTCAGGGCTTGGCTCCCCGCTGGTGGCCGTTGCTTATATCTGGATGTGTTTGGCTGCAGGTTTGCCGTGCTGTCAGGACTGACCTCCCAGCATGAGAGCATGCATAGCAAACTGAAGAGCAGCCGCATATTAAAGGTAACAAAGCACAACATGCTGGGTATTGTTATTTTTTTTTTTTGTTGAGTGTGTATGACGGAGCTTTTCTCTCCACTCAGGAGCATCTGGACCGCGCCATGGCCCTCAGAGACGACGAGCCCATGTGTTTCTACCTGCTGGGCAGATGGTGCTATGAGGTGAGACAAGGAGCTCATCAGATGCAGACCTGATCATCCAAACATCAATACTGCGAACATGCACGTCAGTCCAGTGGTGTGTCTGTGTGTCTACAGGTAGCCTCTCTGGACTGGTTGGAGAAGAAGGCGGCTGCTGCCCTCTACCAGAGCCCCCCCACCTCCACACTGCATGACGCCCTTGAGAACTTCCTCAAGGTACTAGACTACTAACTGTGGAGATTCCTGCTGCTGATTTTGCACGTTAAATATCTGCTCCAACTCTGTAACAGTGTAGGCCCAGAGGAGGCTCCTACAGGGAACAGCCACTAGAGGCGAACTATTTGTGTTGATTATTTCTACATGGACATGTGGTTATAAACCAGAATGTGTCACTTATTAAATCTTTGTCTTGTGTATCATATGAACTTCCAGGCAGAGGAACTCAGTCCAGGTTTCTCCAAGACCGTGAGACTCTACATCGCCAAGGTAAACCATCAGACCCACTGACCCCTTCACACTCCTGTCATAGATGATACCACAGAAAGACTTTCCATCCGTCCGTCACAGAGCGACTGCAGCTACACAGAGCCATGCTGGGTGCTCCGCTGTTGGAAGGCTTCATCGTGTGATTATTAAACACAGCAGTGTAGTGTAACTGAGTCCATTTGGGTCATAAGTCAGTCAGTTGTGAACACAGAAATCGCACGCGCTGCTGAAATCAGTCATGACAGTAACGGCGGTATCTCCGATGTCCTAATCTAGGCTAAATGTTTATAGAAAAACTTCCAATTTTTCCTCATAATCATCAGACTCTCACGTTTCTTTCAATATCAAAAGTAATCCAGGTGATTATTGTCTGCTGAAAGGATTTGTTACTGTAGACAAATATAGTCTACACCTAAGTCGCTGACTTTTCCATTTACTGTTTGTACTGCCCAAACCATGATGGGAACTGTAGTTCACAACTCAACATCTTCCTCACAAACAGAAATTAAAAAAAAAACAAAAAACTGTGAGGACTGTGAACACTAATCGTCATGTTGGTTGACTCGTAGTGTCACAAGGATCTGGGAAACCTCTCCGAGGCCACAAACTGGACTGAGCTGGCTCTGAAGATGCCCACAAAAACTAATGATGTAAGAGCACACTTCACTTATTCACTACATACGTATTTCAATATTTCCGATATTCTAGCTTTGTGAGTATTGAGAGTTGTGTGCAGAGATCATTGCTGCAGATTACAATGAGAAGCAAATGAAGCAGGAATTCCTCAGATGGAGCTACATGAGAATTTTGTCTGAATTTACAGACCTGAGACGAAGTGCACGTGACCCAGCTAGTTTCACTGTTGTCTTTTCTTTGTTTCCAAGGATGAAGAAACATCTAAACTGGAGGCTCAGCTCCTGCTCTTGACTGACAGAAAAATCTGAAGTTTATTTCCTACTGAGATCCAGCAGATGGAGCCACTCAGCCGATGGCACTGATTGACTAGTAAGGTCAAGGCTCCATTGGTGGATACCGCTTGTCATACTGTCACTGTGATATAATATGGAGTTATTGATTTATATTTATTTCCTGCAAACTTCAATATGGCTTGATTGAGTCAGTATCTATATTGTAATGTACATGCTATCTTTATTATTTTTGTTTGTTTGCCTCAACTGCTTAAATACAAGATTTAGTTTTTCAGCACCATCATCTTAATTCAACAGGCATATCTAAAGGATCAGTCCACCCAAATTACACAACAAACATATTGTCTCCCTTCACTTCCCTCTGTGGTATCCAGTCATGCAGATGTTTTACCTCAGAGACGGAGATCTCCAAACATGGACGAATGAAATTATGTGCATGGTTAGGTATACCAGAGGGAAGACCCTTTTATATTTGGAGTTGGGTTGGTTCAACCTTGTTTTAGTTAGTTTTGGAAGAGTGGACTAATGAGTGTGAGGTACTTCAGACCAGTCGGTTCCAACATGGGGATTGATAGGACCAAAGCCTCTTGCACTGGTTCAGGAGTTCAGAGGGGACAGTGGAACACAGTTTTACCATCAGTCAGAGCAGTTAACCCACTTTGATCAGGGATGTTTTAAGAGCTTTAAGGGACTTTGGGACTGACTACAAGAAATAAATCTAATGAACCTTTCTCTCCATGGATGGAAAGTTCTGTATTCTCAGCCTGTTGTCCTGGGTCCATTTCAGTTGCTCTTTAACATGCTAATGCTTAGTGGAGATAAATGACACTTCATTCATGTAGATGTAGTGATATTATTAGAACTTTATTCTTTCACTTAACCTCGAACGTGAAATCCCGTCTCGACCCCCAGTAGGTGGTGTAGTGTAAAGTGTCTGGGCTGCACCACCTGCAGTCTGAATCTTTGCAGCTGTTAGAGTAAAAACACAGTGCATGGAGCCTCCTGTCTTCTTGTGACTGAACAGCATCCTAATATTTTCCTTTCGGGGTTTTTGCATTCCTGTGGTTCTGAAGTGAAAGTGAAGCTGCAGATTACTTTGTGATTAACATGCTAATGTTTTTTCTGGGTTTTTTTAATTTATTCTAGTTGACGTTCATTTTGCAGTCACTGTTGTGAGGTAACAGTGGATATGTTACTCAATATGTCCTCAATATTCTGATAACATTAATATGCACTTCATTGACACATGTTAAATAAAATTATTTTTTGGTATTTGTCTTATAAAGTTGAATGTGTTTAATTAAACTCTACTCTTCCTAGTAATGTGTGTGTGTGTGTGATCATCCAGAAGACCAACAACAAACACAGTAACAAATTCTTCCCTGACGACGATGCTGACAGATGAGACACGTCTGTTTAATAGGAAAACAAATGAATTTAGCTATGAAGCTTAAATAAAGAAGGTTCTGGAAGGATAAACCGAAACCACATAAAACAGCTTTCTAGACATTTGAGACATGACATTAAAGTAAAGCTTTGTAGGAATACTTTCATCATAAAACGTTTCCACAGCATTCTCAGAAAACTCAGCAGGACCTCCAGAAAGAAAGTTAACAGAAACACAATCTATTCAAAATCAGTTTTTGACCCTCCATAGATGAAACTACAGAGGCACACTGCATTCAATAAGGAAAAGAATGGAGACCTTCTGTCCAATTATGACTTAGTATCTCATAATTATGAGATCAGTAGTCGTTACATTTTTTTTGTATTAATGTGCTAAAGATCTAATAATAATGTAATAAAGATCTTGTAATTAGTCATGTTACACAATTTTTTTCGTAATAATGGATCTTGTAATTGCACGATAAAGACCTCATTATTATAGAGATACTACGTCATAATTATGACACACTGATAATAGCCTAACATGTCATCATCATGAGATACCATGTCTTATTCCTTAGTAGAGTGCAATGTGCTTCAGTATGAAAGAGCCCCTCGTTTGCAGAAAGCTAAATATTCCCTCTTGCTGTTGCACCGCTGAGCTCCAGAAGGCACCAACTCTGCATCAAACCAAATCATACAGCACCCCCGGCCCCTACACACACATTCATCTCTGAGTACGCATCGGTCTGAGGCTTTGTGTGAAGGCAGTAGTGGGGCGAACGTCGCGCACACACACAACACTTTAGTCCAACAGTGAGGCAGCAGGTGTGGCAGTAACATTCCCTGCCTCTGCCTGCTCAGTCCTTGGCATCACCCACTCCATCAGCGTTAATGGCAAACATGGCTTCAGCCTCAGGCAGGCAGGGCGAGTCGTAGATTTTACAGATCCTCGTCTCTCCTCTGCCTTTCCTCAGGTACAGACTGCAAAGACAAGACCAGATTTAATCAGTGTCACCTTAGAACCATGAAACCATCAAGCTGCAGTGGTCAAAGCATCCCAGCTGCTGTGATTGGCTGTTTAGTGTACCCACTCTCTTCTCCCCTGCTATCAAGGTCTATTAAAAGACGCAAACAAGCTGCATGGCTCACCGCGTGGTGGAGGCGTGAGCCAGAATGTTGCCTCCAATTGGTTTTTTGGGATCTGCGGAAAACATGGCTGCCCCATCCACCTGCGCTACCACCTGGTTGGTTATCACCACAGCAACGCCAAACTGTTGTGACATAGGATTGAGGCAGACAAAAATACTCATGTTAGAGACACCCCCCCCCTGGACTAACATGGATCACATATCTGGACTGTGTAGACTGAATAGAACATCTGAATGGCTCTTCACGTTCTCTGGGATACTTTTTGATCAGTCCGAGCACATGACGTCACCAGACAACCAGGAGGTCTTCCGAGAGGACACCTGCACCCAGTCCAGCCACCTACCTCGTCTGCCAGCCTCAGCAGCATGCGCAGGAAGCGTCCCAGGTGTCCCTGTCTGGCCGACAGCTCCCCTCTGCCTGAGTAGTCCGTTCTGTACAGAGCTGTGGCACTGTCCACTATCAGCAGAGCATACCTGACACACAGTGAGAGTGAGTGTGTTAGCTGCAGGGATACACACTACAGCCTGTACAATTATCCTGAATATTTATACCCACATGTCATCACAAATAACTGCTGTCATTGGATACAGTCAAGATGCTGATAAAGGAAGACATGGAAAAGAAAGTACAGTGGCTAATGCTACAAGAGGTGTACGGTTAGGGCTGCAGTGGTTACATTCACACACACACACACACACACACAGGCATTACTTAATAGACCAGTAAAGCTTCACAAACAGGGTCTGATGAGTGATGATTAGTGTAAGAGTGCAGCAGGTACTTTCCTCTATTTAATATGGAAACGCTCTATATAGTCACACATATCAGTATGTCGAGCACAAGCTACTACTGTGGGAGCACACACAGACTCATTGCGCTGCCTGACCTGGACTCAGCCATCATGGCAGAGGCTTGGTACAGCAGCTGGGTCTGATGGTCTGTGTTGAAGGCTCGGGCGTAGGCCACGTTGTCCAGAACATCACTGCCTACCAGCCCATACCTGACGGCAGAGAGAGGTCACATGACATTTAGCAGTGTTCCTTCTATATGAAGAGATGCACACAGACAGAATGACAGTCTAAGAAATGGCCAATGCTGACGAAAAAAGACTAGTTGTACATGTGCCTTTCCACATTCCAGTTCCCCCCCCCCCCAAACTTTCTAAACATTTTAAGTTTGAGATTTTCTTTTTCATATAATTCCAACCTTTTCCCTTCACAGAAAATGTTCCTACAACAAAAGCATGTCACAACAGTGCAGAGTGTGGGTTTGTTGAGCAACAATGTTGAGCGCTAATCTTTCAGAGCTGAATTAAAACGGTCAAAGCTGGAAGGAAACGTGCTGACTGACCTCTCAGCCACAGCGAGGAGTCTCTCTGGTCTGAAGGTTCCCTCTGTGTCAATGTACATGGCTTTACCTTCTCCACCCCCCTGATCAATGGGCAGCTGTGCACAGAGAGGACAGTAACAAGTCACTACTAAACAGAACAATACATGTATGTCACTTTATTCTGTATATTTGTTATGGTGCTTATCAACTAAAACTGATGCAAGATGCACCTTATCAGCAGTCTACACTACAAACAGATGCCAGTGGATCCTGTTCCATTATACTACTTCTCCTGACAGCCCTGACGCGGTGTCTCTTTGCAGGCAGTCTAGACTCTACCTGACAGGTGACAGCGAGTGTGTGGCACAGCTGGGTCTTCCCCGTCCGAAACTCTCCAAACATCTCTGTGATGGAGCCCGTCTCAATCCCACCTGCAGGAGGAACCACAAGTCAGATGCAGCAAGCCGATGCCTCCTCCCATCTGTAATTATTCTGTTCACATCATGAGTTATATCACTCATGTGCACTGGGGCACGTCCACCTCAGAACAGGGCCTTGGAACAGGTTGGTCCGTTTTCCTACATAGCTAAGCACTGATAATCAGTCTGCCTGTCAGAATGATGTACGAACCCTGCAGGAGCTTGTCGAGCTCCTTGGAGCCTGTAGAGATCTGGATGATCTCTGCTCTCCTCTGGTGGAACTCGGTAGCTGTGGTGAAACCCATAGGCACAAGTTTGGCAGCTTCAGCCTGAGAGGGAAGGGACAAATAAAACGACAGTTGCTACAGAGTGACTAAAACCAGAACATTTTATGTGGCTGACAGAGAAACTTTAACAAAGCAGAAGACATAGAGCTGAACACACAAACTGCTTTTTACATTTTTAAATTCTAACTTACAGACCTGAAGAGAAAGAGGCAGTCAACATACAGCACTAACTGTTCCACAGACTGCTAGCATCATTCAGACTCGGAAGTTCATAAACTCCAGACAGTCAAGTCTGGATTTAATTTCTGTATATTTCTTGTTGCACACGTGCATAGACACAGCAGCAGTCATGAATTTGCCCAGGCATTACAGTGTAGCAGCACGTGTGACACAGATTCCCAAAAGAAGTGAGCAGCTACATATCTGCAAATTTGGGGTGAAATATAACACAATAACGCCACTTTTGGCATAAACTTATCACAGAAGCTGATGAAAACACTACTGACATCAAACATCCCCATGTCCATTTTCCTCCCCATAAGAAGAACGGTGCTGCACCAGGACAGTCAGGCAGACCTCATGAATCACTCTGAAGACTCCTGTTTCTTACTAGGATTTTGTCAGCTTTGGCCTCACTGATGCCCTTGATGTTGAGCAGCTCCTTCTTGGGTGCGTAGGCCACTGCCTCGATGGTGTGGAAACCTGCGTCCTCCAGCTTCTTGATGTCACTGGCACTGATTCCACATTGCTGCATGCGGAGACATTGGAACAAGAGACAGACGAGCATTCATTCACTGCAAACCTTGCTGGGTAAGCCTATTAGTAACAGTCCTGCCATTGGTCTTAACCAAGGAAAGTGGGCACATTTCAAGTTGGGTGAAGCCAGGACAGTCCCCCTGTTCACTACACAATCATTACGCTTAGAGCTGCAAAGCTCACACTACATTTGGCCTCTGGTTCACGAGAGGGAGCAGTGTCACAGCTGCAGAACGGCAGAATAAGTCTAGGAAGAAAAGTGTTGCCTGTTCTCTCACAGACTGCATCAGTGATGGATTTTAAAACTTAGGTTGGCAGCATGTACCAAGTACCAACTAACTGAACATAGAACCAGTCTACAGTTCACCAGGGCCCAAGCAGAGTTCAACATGGCAAGACATTAGGTTGAGACTTACTCGCATGCTGCAGGTAAAGTGTTTGGCCAGACAGATACTCACACTGTAAGCAGCTGACACGGGTGAAAGCTAAACTCAAATGTGGTTGGACTGATGGTCTGGAGATTACTGTGGTTTTGTGGGAGTTTTTTCCTCTTTGTCCCACGTCAAAAGGGGAAAAACATTGAAGACACATTTTATAGACTCATCTGACAACTCAGAATTGGCTCATTCACGGTGTTTGGGCCATTTGAACTGTTATTTTGTTTTCAATGTGAATGGAAACAAAAATCTTACATTGATCTCAGAAAGCAGAAGGAGACACATTTAATCTCTCTGTGTATTTAACACTGTGCAGCTGTGGTTAATCTGATGCCATTCAATTCAGATTTGAGCTGTGTTGTGTCTCAGGCACTTATTTAGACATGAGACTGACATGTAAAATCACAGACATGTTTAGATAAGGAGGAGAATGTCATAGCTATAGAGTTATAAATAAGAAATAAAAAGTGAAGATGTTGACCCAGCCCATTTCTCCAACAGGCAACTTGCTCCCCCAAACAAAGCCCCCAGTCAGACAGAAAATGGGAGATTACATTTCTACTAAGTGCAGTTTGATGCAGAGTTTCTAACAAGGACCAAACTGGGGTGAGGATACATACCTCCAGTCTGCACAGAGGCTGTGGCCCGAAGTTTTCCTCCTCCTCTACCTCTGCCTCCACCCTGGCCTCGCTCCTCATAGCCATGGTCTGTGTGAAGACCTGGTCAACAGGGGAAGAGGGGAAGCTCAGTGACAGCTAACCATGATGCTGCCGTCTCGACTGAAGAGAGCAAGAGAGCTGGCATTAAGAGCTCAGTGACTGCTTAAAGACTGGGTACTAGTTGAGGGAAATATTTTTCTAAACTGACTGTTCTAGCTGAAGGTAAGGAGCGGCAAAGGCCTTTATTTGCTTGGTTTTCCTCTCCCCCTGTTCTAATGTAAATACCTTATAAAACAGACCCGTGTTCGCAGACTCGTGCCTGTGCAGCATTAAATCAGATCACTGCTGTTTACAGAATGATGGAAAAGGCCAATTATTGCCTTACTTCTTTGTTAAGGCGACAGAAGTTTGTTTTGCTGTGACCTGCAGTATTAAACCGCCCTTGCTGTTAGGCCTACCACCAGTAACGTTATCCAGAGTCGTCGCCAAATCAACTAGGACTGAAGTTAAGAATTTCAACTTTAGCGTAACCGGCGAAAGCAATAAAAGAAGCCCAACCGTTAGCTTCACAAACGTATAACGTTAGCTTATGTTCTGAACTGGCTTCATTTTAAGTCTCAATTGCATTTTTAAAAACACTGACTTAAGATATTAGCTCATTAGCAACAGTTGGCGCTGCATTTCAGCCGGGGAGCTAGCGTTAGTTAGTTACCCGCAAGTCACCTGACAGAGCAACTCGATCGAAGACAGCGAAATGACAAGTTAAATACAAGTTAAGACTTAAACCTTACGTATGTATTCCAATAATATGCCACCAAAGCGAGTACTCGTTTTGATTTAGCTGCAGACTAACCGACCTGCTACCTTCTTGTTTCCCTCAAACTCGGCTGTTTGATAACCAAAGCTCCCGCTCGCAACGCACTAATGACACACAATGACGTTGCACGTAAAGACCCGCCTCCTGTTGTCTGATTGGTCAAAGCTAGGTTTAATACGGGAAATCCGCCGATGATCTATCCTTCAAAGTAAAGCTGAAAAATTTCATTTTGAAAGTTCTAACAGAAAGTTGTTGTTTTTTTTATCTGACCGGCCTGATACGGTTTGAAATACGATGTAATATGATACCGTGTAGGAGCTACTTATTAAAATTAATTATTAAAATTAAATACATTATTAAAAAAATTGAAAGTTCTAACAGAAAGTTGTTGTTTTTTTTATCTGACCGGCCTGATACGGTTTGAAATACGATGTAATATGATACCGTGTAGGAGCTACTTATTAAAATTAATTATTAAAATTAAATACATTATTAAAAAAAAAAAAAAAAAAATCGGCCCTGGCATTTTGGCCCAGACCGGCCCACCACAATCGATCACACACCACCCATCTTCACGCTCCCCTGAAAGCTGTGTAATGAGTGTGAGTATGTCAGCTAAAGAAAAAAAGGATGACATTTTTTATCAAAGTAATATACCAGTAAGATGGTGAAAATTATATTTATCAATCATCAGCAATATTTTTATACATTTATATCCTCATGTAAACTATTGCAGTCAATGGAAATAGAGCATCTTTAAACATCAGTTTGTCACTTGTGCAGCAATTAATCTTTGTACAAATAAATGACAGACATCTGACTTTACATGTAACCCTAGTGATTAAGATTAGTGTGAAGCCATCTCTGGTTTCTCTTCTTGGCAAAATCATGACTTGGTGTCTGAGGTCGTGAGTTCGAGTCCTGGGGGATGCAGAATAACCATGCTAATGCCTACTCAGGCATTGTGTGGATTAGATACACATGATTTCAAAGATATTTGTAATTTAAAAAGTTTTAAACAATTATGGTCCAGCCAGTTCTGCTTACAGACCCTCGTGTACTTGTCATTTGTCTCCTTCTCTTCCTCTTCTTCATACTCCCCTTCTTTTTCTTGCTACTCAAAATACCCTCTGTACACTTCTCCATAGGTTAATGTAGCTTAGCTATTAGCCCGGCCTCACTGCTGAGAAAGCCTAGCAGGTATTTAATGGAAGCATTTAGAGAGAACTCGACAGGTGTCCTTGTTTCAATCCGGTCAGGACCGAATGCACTCTGTCCTTCCAGTACATAAACACACACACACACACACACACACACACACACTCAGTGTAGTCGTGCCGTCAGTCCCATTTGGACGTCTTCCTCCTCATGTATCTCTCTCCTTCGCTGTCGATGGCCTCATATAGCTTCTGCTCGTGGTTTTCTTTCACTGCGTGCAGGTAGCCCAGGTAGCCCACACACAGAGTGATGCTCACCAGTCCAAACGCCATCACCGGTTTATTCTGCAAAACAACAAGTCGGCTTCGTGTTAGAATCTGTCGGCCTGATGAACCCTGAAATAAGAAACCAGGTTTCACCTTTCCAGATTTATTTCACAGTACATGACATGTATTTACAGCAGCTCCACATGTTCCTCACCTGATTCTCTCAACAGGTACTGGATATTATATTAAGATGACTACAGACTGCTTTAGACCTGGTTTCAGAGCTTTGTGAAACCACTGTGACAATGATCTGGATCAAAACCTGTGATCAGATGGAGGGGGGGCATATTTAAGAGCTCCAGAAAAAGCAACTAAGTGGTCCTTGACTTGAGATTATTTCTAAGGTCAAGAATCAACTTTCCAGACAATACAGACACATCCAGGGTCCATGAGACACTGCTGGACTTGGACAGATCAGACCTGGACCTGGTAGTCCTCCTGTGTGGTTAGACCTCCCCCTCTAGTCTGTATGCATGTCTTAGTTTAAATTAAAGTAAGTCCATTTAAAAGTGAAATGATCATTTAAAGATTGCCTGTCTGTCTGTCTGTCTGCCTGCCTGTGAATCTTACAGGTTTTATGAAGAGTTCAGGGTTGACAGCTCGGAACAGGGTGCTGGTCTGTGCGCCCCTCAGCCCGGGCGTCCTGTAACCCTTTTCCCCGGGACTCTCCTTCCCTTTGTCGGACATGTCCGCTCCAACCTTTGGACAGAGAGATGATAATAGTGAAGCTCGAACAGAGACTACGCTGCGTCCCTGAACGCAGCCATGTTTGTTTCAAAGTCAAAGAGAGCGCGACGAGTTTGAAGAAGAAGAAGAGGAGAGAAAGGTCACAGCGCCCCCTGTGGTTATGAGCGGGAAACCCCACGGCTGACTGCCATGTTTGTTTACACTGTGACTAATAGCTCATATACCGTATACATACAGTGTACGGGTAACCTCAGTCCATGTGAACTGTTAAATAAACATGGACTGAGGTTACCTCATCTGAATGGATGAAGAGTAGGCAAACACACATGGAATAGTGGATTACTGTATGTTCATCGCCATGGGGTTCAGAACAACACAAGGTAAAAAGTGTGTGTGTACAAAAGTGTAAATGTACCTTCACTCAGGTGAAGCAGACACAATGGTTGGAAAAGCCTACTGCAAAGACTCACAGCAATCCTATTCTTGCTGAGTGATGCATATTAGCCAGATTTTACATAACTGAACACCAAATAATGGTTTGTTAGAGGTGCTGGGGCTGAGCTGTAATGTAGAGTGGATAGCCAGATACTATAAACAGTGGAGAATAAGTATTCGGATGCTTCATTAAAAGTTGCAGTACATAAGTGTAAAAATACTCAATTACAAGCAAAGTCCTGAATTCAAAATTCCGAATTATTTAATTAATTACTTTTGTAAAAGTACAGAAGTATTTTAACAATATGTACTTAAAGGGTTCTTATTCTCAACAAATGAAACCAGCAGTGAATGTATCTACTAACAAGTGTTGTGTGTGTATCACAGCCCGATAGCTCTTCTTCCTCTGAGCCATAAAAACCTACTGAAAACACATCAGTGAGCCACACTGTTGTTCCCTCGTCACCATGAACACACACACTGGAGTTTATTTATACACCGTCCTGCTGCCCCAAATACTCACTAGAGCACCAAATGTGGATTCATCCGCTGCTGAAAATAGTCCCCAGCAAAAGCACTATTTCCTCCTGTTGTAAGTGAAGCTACAGCTTCTAACAGTTCTTCAACTTCCCAGTTTACCTCACTTTACCCAGATGTACTATTTGCATGGGAACAACGCCTCCCAGTGGTTGGAAGAGCCCATTGCAAAGATCCATTCTAGCTTTTTACAATAGAAATATAACACAGCAACTATACAACAACCCATAAATACATAGTGTTACTGTCTGAGCTGAACATTAAACTGAACAGAGCGGGGACTCTCAACAGGGATACATGGCCGACCATAAGAGTAGACCTGTTCTAGAAACCAGGCAGGTGACATCATGTATTATTCATCAGCAGTATAATGTGACCTGACTCTCATCAAGCTACATGTGTCCGTCCAGGTGGGAGAACAAGGAAATATTTCAGTGTTCTCCTCCCCCACATGGCCCCTGAACAGGACAGGAAGCAGCTAATATTTGCATTAAACAGCTGAATGGTGCTGCTGTCAGTCTGTGTACACACACACACACACACACGCTTCACTTCATGTGCAGTTCGACAGGTGATCTGGAGGAAGGCTCCTACGTGTGTGAAACAGCTGATGTCATGCAGTGCTGTTTGTTATGACTGTGCTTGGATAAGAAGGTGTGGCACAGAGCTGTCCCCTGCAGGTGTGCAGACCTGTGTGCAGGTGTTCAGGCAGCAGAGGACACAGCGCAGCCCCGGCCGACACCAGCTGCTCAAATCTCTCGGGAACCTCCGGTAAGTTCTCTGCTCTCAGTTCTGTTTGACCAACGTCCACTCAGCTTTTTAGGAAGGATTTGACCTTTTAGGAAGATGAGATATATCAGCATCTCAGAGATAAAAAGAGCACACTTTAAACTGTACGGATGGGCTCTGTCCTTACTGCCCTACACCTGCTGTCAGTAACACAGTGGACCACATCAGAACTCTATCAAACCGTGCTTCAAAGTGACTGTTAATAACATTATGTGAAGAATTTCATTTGGTGTTCTGTGTGTATGTAGCTACAGGCGATCATAGGAATACATCCAGAAGTCTCAAGATGACTCTGTAATATGATTCTATTCACAAGATGAAGAATGAAGCTGACAGTAATATCAGGCTGCTTTATATGAAGTACCACTCAGCCTAAACGGCTCTCTATGGAGCTCCACACACATTTCTAAGGCAACTTAATCTGATATAATTTACTGTGATAAATACACTGGGAAATGATTAGACCATGGCAACATGTGAGCCTGTCACTAAAAGACTTACCATATTACCAACAGCTAGTCTTTACATGAGCAGAATCTGTGACCCCCCTTCGTCTGTGTGAAAGTGCAGGACAACAACCAGCCAATCATCAAGGCCGGATAACCATGTGGGCAAAGCTGGCAGCTGCTCCGGTGTTGGTTTGTGCTCATTTGAATATCTGCAAATCTGAAGCACAGCATCAACTGAAAGGATGAGGGCCTTAGGTCAGGCAACAATACCAGTCCTGTATCATTACCTGTCCTGTAGAGGGGTCCTGTTTCTGAATTTACATGCTGGGGATTCCCAAATAACCACAAACAGGTAGTTAAGAGGGGACTACATATATATATATATATATATATATAACAATGAAGTATAGGGACGAAGAAAGGTGGTAAAATATATATGAAATATATATTCCCTGTGGATTTTCTGTTAACTCTTATTTTCATTGTCCTCTAGCCTGGAGGGACCGTACCAGTGTTTTTGGATGTTTAGCCCATTTATTACAAATCTCTGCATTACACATTGATGTTAATATTGTGATACTGGTAAGACAGTGCAGCCCTTTGATGCCAGTCTGCATTACCAAAGAATGATGGATTAGTCGGCTACCTATGTCAAAGAAGGTAAACCTGCTACAGTATTGTCATAATGTAGTTCAGTCAGTGCAAATCAATGGCTCCCAGGAAGGTGGTCATCCGTACTGTAAAGTGTATTGGTTGTAAACAGGTCAGACATTAGTATATTATCCCAACTATCCTGCAGCTTCTGTTGGTTTGTTCCCTGACAGACTGGAGACTCAGAGGAAGATGAACTGGGGCTTTCTGGAGAGCGTCCTCAGTGGGGTGAACAAGTACTCGACTGTGATTGGGCGCATCTGGCTCTCGGTAGTCTTTCTCTTCAGGATACTGGTGTACGTGGCGGCGGCCGAGCAGGTGTGGAACGACGAGCAGAAGGATTTTGTGTGCAACACCCAGCAGCCCGGCTGCGAGAACGCCTGCTTCGACTACTTCTTCCCCATCTCGCAGGTGCGCCTCTGGGCTCTGCAGCTCATCGTGGTGTCCACCCCGTCCCTGATGGTGGCCCTGCACGTGGCCTACAGGCAGCACCGCGAGGACAAACACAAGCGAAAACTGTACAAGGACAAAGGGAGCATTGATGGAGGTCTGTTCTGCACCTACACCATCAGCCTGGTCTTCAAGACAGCCTTGGAGGTGGGCTCCCTGCTCGCCTTCTACTTCCTGTACAGCGGCTTCGAGGTGCCCATACTGCTCCGCTGCAGCCAGAGTCCCTGTCCCAACACGGTGGACTGTTACATTGCCAGAGCCACAGAGAAGAAGATCTTCCTCTACATCATGGGCTGCACCTCCATTCTGTGTATCGCTCTCAATTTTGTGGAGCTCGTGTACATCGTATGGAAGCAGTTGTGGAAACATTTCACCAGGCGGTACGTCCCCGTGGAAGAGAAGGCTTCCAGCCACTGCCGGACGTCTGTTTCCATTGTCAACCAGTTTGTGTCCACTGAGCCCACAGTAAACACAGAGGACGGCACCACACAGCCTGCATTCACTGCAGAAAACCAGCCTGTCCAGTCCTAGAGGGGCGAGGCCTGGGACCGACTGACAGCTCATGCTTCCATCTCAAAGTGAAAGTCAAAGAGCTACACGCCGGCTTACAGATATTAATGAGCAGTCCAAACACTAATGACAGATATGCCATCACACTTTCATTGGATGACATCTCCAGCTAACGATTCACTTATATTGGAAACCTGAATTCCACATAGCTCAACTTAAACTCAAATTCAACACCTCCGGTTGTTTGGTTGAAAGGGCATTCTGCCAAGTTTACATATAAAGATCATTGTACTCATCAGGAGGAGGACTGTTCAGCCATTCGTATAATGTCTCCTGTAGCTCTGCAGGAGCTCTGTCCAACCCTGATGATGTCATCAGGGTTATGGAAAGTACTTTTTAAGTGTTTACCAGGCAGGGAAATGTAGGATCCACTGTTACAGTGTAAGGACATTTACTCAAGTACTGTACAAATTTGAGGTACTTTACTTTCTTTACATGCCATGCTACTCCACTACATCTGAGAGAAATATTGTACTTTTTACTGCACTACATTTATCTGACAGCTTTGGTTACTTTACAAATTAAGATTTCTACATAAAAAAACATATCAAGAGTTTATAAAATGTGTTATTAGGAATTAAACAATCCAATGGTTTATACACATACAGCTGAAACGATTAGTCGATTAATCAATGAATCTATTGACAGAACATTAATTAGCATTGACTATTTTGATGATGGTTGAGGTCATTTTGGCTGTAAAAACATTTCCTGGTTCCATAAGATTTGCTGCTTTTCCTTTGATGATGTTAATAATTGTAATGTTGTTAATAATGTTGAGGTTTGGACTGTTAGCTTGTTGTGATTGACACAATGTTGGACACCAGTGCTTCACACCCAGACTGTTAAGTCCTCAGATGTATCAGGAGCTAAATGTGCAATTATCAGCAGATATCATGACAAATCAATTGTTGTTCCAGTTAACCTGATTTTGTTAATATTTGAATTTACTTCATAAATACATTTTCACTAATCAAATTGCAGCTACAATAATTTTGATTGGTAACAAATTGACTCAAGACTGTATTTACATTTCTCACTAACATAGTTATAGAAAGTCCAATTAAACTATTTTGTGTAACTAACAAGACTAAAACTGGACTAACTCGGGATCAACAGGCAGTTTGTGCTCAATAGAGATCTGCTAGCCTCCTATTAGCTGTAGCAACAAAATACAAACTGCGTGTTCTGAAAGTCTCCACAGAGTGTGAACATGCTTTTGTTCTTTCATGGTACTAGAGTTTGTTTTATCATTTAATAACACTGATTTCCTTGAGGCTGAACTGACTCCAACTGATATTGTCTATAGCAATATTTAGCACTGCTCAGCATGTATGATGCATGGGAAAGAATATACTTATCTTAATTAAAATGAAGGTTTGTTAGCCTATTAGTTAATCTTTCCAAACTTTGTGTTGGTGCAGTTTCTGTTTAGAATTGTGACTGTTACATTTTAAATCATTCACATGCTTCAATTGTGTTGCTTGTGAACTTGTTAAGTGCAATAATAAATTATGATTAGCGGGCTTTAAAGCTGTTGATAGGCGTACGGTATTTTTTGAACTTCCAGGCTTTACGCTAAACTAAGCACCAAGCAAAGCAAATAAATAAATTGGGAAACATTAAAAATTACTTTTTCTAATTAAGAAATCATATGACTACAGCATAGAGCTCACTTGTTTTTAATAATTCAAAAACGTCCACAAAATAATTTTCCATTCAGTGTGCATGCAGCAGCTCCAGTTCTTTACACCATTAAAGGAATTTCTGTTTAATCAAACAAAATGGCAAATGATGAAAAACAAGTCAAACTGGTTGTAAAAAAAGCTGTTCTTTTAATAGTAAGACTGCTGGTGGCAGTAGGTGATTTCAAACTATACACAACGCACAATAATCAACATCTTCAAATCACAAACTACACATAATACAGTCCATCTCAAAGTCCATTTGTCTTTAAGTCCCACAGGGATAATTAAGACACCAAAAGCTGGTGTCATATTTATATTTTCCGCAAAATTTTCAGAGAACTTTTTGACATAGCCCATAAATAAAAACATGCTATACACTTTCCTATATAAAAAAAAAAAAAAAAGACAAAAATTGTACAGATAATATTACAGTTTAATTCAAAACCGTTTTTTTAATAACTGGATGTGTAAAAAGGTTTCATATTTAGGGCACCAGTCCGCAGCAGATTTGACTCATTCTAGTCCTGAGATTCTGCTTTACAAAAACACAAGTTAGTCATTCTTTTCCAATACCACCATGGGCCGCATGTCCTGCAGCTGTTTCAACATAAGGTCAGTGACACCTGAAAAGGCCCCGTCTAGGATTATTTTAACCTTACTAAGTGATTTCAAATTCTGACGGTTGCTGAACCTGACACAGGTGTCTTTGGTGTTCAGACTGGATGTTTTTCTCCATGTTTCTGGTAAATCAACCTTCTTCGTCAAGGGATGTTCACATTTATTTGACTGTTCCAGGAATTTTAAGAAAGACATTTCAAATCCCATTGGTTTAAAAGAGGCCAGTGGAGCACTCTGATCAGTCATCTCCTCCTGCATTATTGCAGGGCAAGAGGAGTCAGATTCATCATCCCTGCTGTAAACTATGTCAACCTTGGTCGTACGTGGAATTTTCTTGCGTTTCACAATTTTTCCTATCAGTTTTCGTGGACGTCCTCGTTTGCGTTTGAACACCACAGAGCCATCGGAACTTTCATCATTTGACAATTTGCTGTCAAATAATGCAGCAGGAATCCCTGCTGTGGTCCTTTTGCGTAGGACAGGCTTTGAATATTCATATTCCCCTCCTTCCAGGCCGGTGTCTGCTGCCAACTCGTTGTCCGACAGGTCAGAGGTGTTGTCTGATTTGGAATCATCACTCCTGATGGAGCGGCACTTCTGTCTGGGGACCTTTTTGCAGAATATGAAGTGACTCCTTTGGTGTTCCAGGTACTTTTCTGACAGTCCGTGTCCAATGTAATGCTTTAATATGCTCCGCTCTGATTTCATGACTGACTCACAACCTTTAATCATACAGGGGTATTGAAGAGGAAATTTCTTAGTGCACATTGCAGATGCCTCCACTTTAGATTTTAAGGAGGGTTTTTCATATTTAGTCCAGTGATTGCTTTTTGCCTTACTAACTCTCTTTGAGTCACTTCCCCTCTGTAGGATCTTTTTATTGCTCTCAATGTTTTCCTTCCCATTACTCGTCTTCGTAATTTGGTAATGCAAAGCCTTAGAGTTCTGTTTCATCCGGTCTTCTTTTATCTGTTGATTCTTTAGTTTTGGCTGGTACAGGTCCTGATGCTTTTTCATCACATGTCGGAGCAGGTTTGACTTTGTCGCATACGAACGGTCACAGCCCTCAATTTCACACTTGAACGCGCCATTTATTTGTTCAGGTTTGGCCAACTTCACATCTTTATGCTGTTCTTTGACATGCCCTATATACTTCCAGAAAGCAGTGAAGGTTGCTGTGCATCCTTGATGTCCACAAGCAAACTTGCCGAGCTTGATGCCAGACAAGACATTGCCAACCTTATTAAGACTGAATTCATGCAGCTGAAGATAATGCTGCAAAAGGTTGGAAACTTCTTGGAAAACTCGGGAGCAGTCTTTGACTTGGCATCTGAATTCAGAAATTTGGGGGATCTCTGCCTCTGGCTCATCCTCATCGTGGTCCATTATTTCATCCAGTCCCTCACTCTGGTCCTGCTCTTTGTTCACCTCCAGTGCTGACAAAGCAGACTGGTGAACAGCCCTGTAGTGGAGGATGAGATTGTGCTGGATGGTGAAGGCTGCCACACATCCTTGATGAACGCAGCGATATGGTCTGTATGGACTCGTGTCATCACCTGAGTTGGGCTTCTTCTCTTTTGTCTTCTTGGTAACGTCTATGCTTGGCTTAACCATTTCCTGCCCGTTGATAACCACAGGCCCATTAGTCTGAGGCGTGGCAGACTGAGCCTGGGTGAGAGGAGATGAAACTTTAGGCAAATGGGCTCCAACTTGAGCAGGTATCTTGCGAAAGTTTCTTTGCTGTCCATGTGACCACTGTTCTGCTGCCATTCCTGCTTGTACTGGCAGAAAGGCTGATGTAGAGATCTGGGCCTGTACTGGTGGAGTCATTGCTTGTTTGTGCATGGGAGCTGTTTGCAAGGGATGGATGACTGTGGAGCGATTGTCATCTTGAAATTTCTGATTAATTATGTCCATGTTAGTACATGGTACAAATGCTTGTGATGGACAATCAGGTTTTACTGCACCTTGGAGTGGATACAGATGTGTTCTGTTCTCCATTGAATGAGTTGCCATTGTGGTTTGAGTCGATGGAGCCTGGTTTGTTCCAGCAGACCAGTTTTGAATAGCAGCAGCTTTGGCCAGTCTGCGCTTTGAATCTAGATCTGCAATTTCCTTAGCTGATAATTTGTGAACTGACTGGTAGTGAGCACGAAGGTTTGAATTACGAGTAAATCTTTTACTACATTTTTGACACTTGAAAGGAGCATATTGGCCATACCGTTTTTTAACCACATTCACCATCTCAAGTGTGTAGTTGTGAGTTTTGGAGAGGTGTTTCCAAAGCGCGTCACTTGACATAGAACTAAACGCGCAGTTCTCATTCTCACAAGCAAACGGCTTGACAACGGCTGATGACATTGTGCTGCGCAAATCAACCTTTGCAGATCCTGTTTGGCTGTTTGCAGTATTGCTATTTTGTTTCACATAAGCGGACATCTGATCAGATATTTCTCTGACCAAGTCGAGCCTTTCAAATGCACTTTGAATTTCTGTCATCCACTGTTGCTGGCTGGCAGATAACTGAGTGGGCTCAAGATCTGCATCAATTGCCATGACTCCTGTGGGGCTCAGTATTTCCTGCTGCGGGGTGGAGGTCTCTCTGAAACAAGTAAAGCTCTGTGTGTTCAGTAGTTGTTCAATTTCGCCAGAGGTTCCTGGGATGATTGCAGAGTTTTCTTGAATGACTTCACTTGCTGAGTCACTCTTTGCATCACAAGGCATTTGATGAAGTCCAGAATTGTTGAAAGGACTGCACATTGGGCCAAAAGACATGGGATTCTTTGAATTGGCATTAGGGTCAGTGTTGCTTGAATGACATAAGCTGTTTCTACGTTGAAAGTCGCCAGCCAAAATCTGCTTCCGCAGTCTCTTTTTAATATCTCGTTCAGTTGTCTTCCTTTGCATCTCAGCCTGCTTGCCACTTGTTGGACTAAGCTGACTATCTGGTAACAGTGTTTGCGTCACTGGGGTTGAACCTGTATCTTCTGTCTTAAACGTTGTGCGATACCCTTCACTGTGATTTGTGGAAACACTTCCAGGAACAGCAGTGGAAGAGCTGTCTGTGAGAATTTGAGTTAGAAGTGGGTCAGGGAACTCACTTCCAGCAAATGTATCAACGCTTGGCTGAGGATAATGGCCTGTACTATACGAGTTGTCCTCTTGCTTCAGCTGGACATTTTCTGTATGCTGTATGACTGAGCTCCCTGGCAAACGTTCACCACCTCCATAGGGAACACAAGGGAACAATGGCTGGGGAGCACGTGTGTGCACAAAAAGATCAGACATGTTGGATTCAGTCATGATTTGTTTAAGAATGTCATTATTTGACTCACCATTCGCATATACTGGCAAATTATCTTGTGGATAATTGGGAATGGGGTAATCTTTTGTGGCTGTTGAACCATTTGTTACTGACTGATGGGGCTTCTCCTGATAAACAGCAGCAGGATTATAAGACAACTGTGGCTGTGCGGTGCCAACTGTTTGCTCTGAATTGAGAAGGTCAAGAAATGATGTTGGCAGGTCTGTGTTCAGTTCTGACTCTTCGTATGGTTTGCAGATTGCACGCTTGGACAAATGGCCACCGAGGGATTTGGGACTATTAAATTCTCTAAAACACCTGCAACAAACAAATTTGCCATCCCTAATAATAGCTGGCCATTTGGTCCTCCTGTTTTTTCTGGCTCGCTTTTCAGGACTGTTTTCAGAAACGACTGGGCCATTCTGAGGTTGGTTGTTATTGTTTTTTTGACTTGCACTGTTTGTAGAGGGAAAATTGGACTGCACATGATTTTGCATTGATTTTGTTTTTTCTGGTGCCCTGGAACCGGAGACTAAACTGCTTTGCATCTGTGATATATAGGGCGGAAGATGGTCTTCTGCTTGCTGTGACACTTCCTTAGCACCATCCACAAACAAGGGCAAAACTGACTGGGAGCCATTTTCTATAAGTGGTGACTGCAAAGACTCTGCTGGTCTGTTCATTGTTGATCCCGTCATAGAGCAAGATGGGACACTAATTGGCAGAGCAGCACTGGTAGAATCAACTTGCGGCATCACCTGCATGTTAGATGGATAGACTTGGGAAGAGCCACAGTTTTGAATTTGTTCACTTCCATGGACTGAGTGCCAATTTAGACTACCTGAAACTTGGGACTGCACAGTTATTGGATTTGTATCACTTCCTAGCTGAGAGAGAACAATGGGATTTAAAACATTTTCCATCAAGAGTGAAGCATTTTGGTTTTGGGCAGATGAGGAATGGGAATGTAGGGTAGTATAGTTTGTGCTTGCACCCATGTTAGTATAAGGAGGTGATTGGATAACATTCTGCCTCTGAACTCCACAAACTGGTACTGTGGTGCTCTTCTGGTGCTGAAGTGAGGTGACTGAACTGAGATGTCCTGCAGATGTTGCGTTCGGTGCTGGGGCGAGGGTTATCTTGATTTTAGTTCGAGCAACTTTCCATTGCTCATAGAAATCTGGGTGAACAGTTTTCATGTGCTTGGTAACACTTCTGTAGGAGCTGTAGTCCCTTGCACATGTTTCAAATGCACAGTGAAATCGCTCTCTCTGTGCCGGGGGGTGGCCTGTGCTTGTTGAGGACGTGACAGAGTTCTCTGGTCTGTTCCCAGTTAGTGACTGTGGGGTCACGGTTGGTGGAAGTGGCTGTGACATTACTGGCTCTATGGAGCTCTGGGGCGGTGATACTGTTAACAGGTTGCTACTACACATTGACCCTTGCTGCCCTGGCAATGGTAAGTTGCAGTCAGAGTTGTAACTCACTGATCCAGTATTTACATTACTGGGGAACATTTGTGGCTGGCATTGTGAGACATCTGTATTACAGCTATGTGGCCCGTTACCTAAATTAGCTTCAAATGGAGGTACTGGTTGATTCTGTTGGGGTGGTCTCATATAATCAAATGAATGGCCACCTGAACCACCTCTGTGCCTATTAGGATCAGACAAGTGGGAATTCACAGGCTGAATCACAGAATTATTTACACTCTGTGTCTGAGTGGTTGAGAATGGCGGACTTGGTGGTTCATGTTTGACTCTGTATTGTCCTAAGGTTTCCACAGGTGCTTGTGAAGATTTCAGCAAACTCTCAATGGACACTGACAGCCTTCCATGATCTGAATTAACAGCACTTTCAGTGTTCCAGTTTTCTTGGGAATTCTGTTGTTTAAGGGGTGTGTGATTGGAAAGCATTTGTTCAATGAGTGAAGGGCCAGGCTGCATATTCTGTGAGGTCTGTTCAGAAGATGGGCTCTCCTCTTCTTGAGTGGCATGCCCCTCCTGGTGCAAATCCAGCTGCTGTTGTGAATGAAATACCTTTCCACAGTCCACAACTTTACAAGTGAAGGTTTTATAATGTTGTGCCTCATGGTCATAGAGTTTGAAGGCCTCATTGAAAATCTTTCCACAATGTGGAAACATGCATCTAGCCTTAAAAACAGAATGTGTTTTCCTGTGTATAAGGAGCTCAGTGTTGGACAGGAAACTTGCCTTGCAGTTCAACTGTATACAGATGTAAGGCTTCACACCACAGTGGACCTGTAAATGATCATTAAGATGGGTGACACTAACAAAGTGGCGGCGGCAGTATTGGCAAACAACCTTTTTGCTCTGCATTTCGAGGAAAGTCTTAGCTTCCTCGTTGTCCCCATGACCTTTAACATGAGCAATGAGATTTTTGAAAAATTTGAAGTTCCTTCTGCATTTCCCAACAGGGCACACATTGTCCTCACTACTCTCAGTGTTGCACCTAGCCACTCTGGTCTGAACGTTATGAACCAACCTGCCATTTTGCCCTAGGGAATCAGCATTTTCGTAAAGTTCATTTTCTGTCTTGGCCTTTAACGCTGCAATAACAGGGGCAGCTGTTTTAGAATTAGTCAATTTTTTGTTTGTTTTCATTGCAGTCAGCCTTTCCTTGCACGACTGTTTAACATGTGATGTTACATGGGGAATCAATGTGTCTTTTGAGGTAAAGGACTGAGCACATATTGGGCAGCTATATACGCCCGCGCTCAGATGAGTCTGTGCATGGCGTACAATCCTGTGGCCGAGAAACTCTTTGTCACACAGCACACAGTACTGCATATATGCTTGCCAGTTTCTGAACCTGGCAGATATGAAACCTTTTTCTCTCAGTTTCTTCATTTCTCTGTTTTTCTGTCTCTTGTCTGTTATATCTTTAAGTTCATAGGTGCCACTGACTAAGTGGTCCGGGATATTCTTAAATCCCTCCTGATTGAGGAAGTCTTCCTCTTCTTCGGGGGCCTCAGTATCATTCAGCAAGTCAATGGATGACACTATTGAAGCTTCTTCACCCATTAGTGATAGACAATTACGCTTAAGCGTTTTCCAGTCCCAAAACTCCGGGTCAAAGGGCCACTGGGTTTTAAAAACCAGCAGGAGCTCACAGCGTAGCGAGTTGGGAACAGGCATATTCTCCTCCTCTAGTTTTTGATCTGGTTCATTGTAAAGAGTCTCCACAGCATAGTATGAATCCACTGTGGGCTCCAAGAGGAACTCTGTCAGCTGGCAGGCTCGCTTGACTTCCAGGTCAGTGGGAAGCAAACAGGAAATAGTTTTACACACAGTGGCCTTGGTGCTTCCATCATCTGATTCCATCCGCAGAGCCCTTATGCACATTTCGACACACACTGGCAGGCCAACACTGTCAATCTATGAAAAAGAGGAAGTCAAATAATTTAAAGCTGCCAAACACATGGAACACTATTATTCTGAAACTCACCTGAGACTTTCACAAATAATAAAGCAAATTCATTTTTAGAAAAGAGAAACACTTAACACTAAATTATCCAGGGTTATCCCATTTGGCAAAGCAAAGTTACCAGCTATAACAAAAAATGACCAACATTTGGCTGCTGGTAGACGTTAATTTCTCACATCAGTAACAAAATGAATCCGCACTGAATCATTACTTTCATCATAATTATTTTTATGCATTGTACATAGCAAACCCACATCTTACTTTTGAGTACATTAAAATGGCTTTGAAAAATATTAACTGTTCTCCTTTGTGGAGGACAGCAGCCTCAGTGTGCTTCATCAAACTTACATCCACAGGCTCAGTATGCTCCCAATACTTATATCATTGTTAAAAGATGGCTGGATACACTTCCAGTTGTCTTCCCTGCCTTGGGCTTTTTAGGTTTTGTTGCTTACGACTAAAGTAAGCAAACAGCTGTTTTGAAGCGTGACTTCTAGAGTATAAATTGTCCCAGATGCTGACTGACAACTACTATAGCATGTCCGTTAAGAACATGATGAGACGTACTGCCATAATATGAATAACTTAGGTGCACAATTGCTAACCACTATGGTAATAATTGAGCCAGCGTAACAAGGCTAGTTAGTTTGTGAATGTCAAGTGAGAAAAAACAGTGAGGGCAGAGAAGTTTCTATACAGGTTGGCACTTTTTTCACTCCGACACTGGGGAACCTTACAAATCCATTGTAAATCACATGAATTAAAGCTGACCATGGCCACTGTTGTCTATGCACAAAAGCACCTTTCAAACAGTGAGCATTTGATACTAAAATGACCAATTTCAACTTAAAGGGCAAACACAGGCTAAAATAAATGTACTGGAAAACTATGTAAGGGAGTGTAATAAAACGCAACAGTCGAGAGTTAAAAGGGTGATGATTACTTCTGTTCCACATGATGATAATACCACAACAGCTGACTGTTTACTGACCTCTGATTGGATGACCTTGATGAGGAACAGGATGTGGTACACGGTTTTGGAAAGTAAGGACATCTGCCGGCATCTGTCGAGGAAAGCCTGCTCTGATGGCTCTAATCGCTTCAGCAGCTTGCTCCAAAACAGAGTGAGCTCCCTGGTTTGAAGAAAGGGAATTAGTGATAGGCCATGAATTATCTGTTCAATGTCTATTCAGGCTCCTCTCAATACTACCCATTTATTAACAACGTATAACACACAATGACACAAACACGTAATAGAAAAGCTTTATCAACCAAGGACACAGAGTGTGCATTAACAACACTCCATACTGATTTTTTGCAAGTGATTCATTATGTGCTGTTAGTTCATTTGGACTGAAAGAACATATGCAGACTAATTTGGCTTTAAACTTTAACATAATATTTTGTCAGTGTGATGTTTCTTCACATCAGCATCATATCACATTTACTTGAAGAGCACAAATTACGACAAACACCACCAAAAATGCATAACTCTATAAAAAATATGTTTATTCAAGTACACTTACATAAATATTTATTAGTGGGATAAGCACACAGCCTTAGTAATTTCAGATTAAGACACTGTGTAGATTCAAAATAGAATCACTGTTATTTGGTTTAGTCCTGTCGAGGATAAATCTTTTCCTCCCTCCGGAAAACAAGGAAACCCTGTATAGATGACCATCAAACGGGGTGGCTTGTGTTTTCTTACCAAGCACAATATGTATCTCCTTGGAGAAGCTGTCGAGTCAGGAAGGCTGAGCATAAGCTGAAAGCTGCCCTCTCATCTCCGTCTGACTCCAGGTTGCAGATCATCTCTAATGAATCGCGGCAGTCCTCCTTTGAAAGCTGTGCAGATAGAACGTATACAGCAAGTCAGTTTCACTGGAAAACAATACATATCCATTTTAAACACCCACAAGCTTCATCATCCCATATTTTAAAGTGATAGGAGACTACAACACAGACCGCCTTACATATTGCTTTAAAGTGTAGTCTGCCATCTTGTGGACGAGGAGCATATTACAGGAAAAGGTCTAAAAGGAACAGACTCAGAGGCACAGCACAGATGGCAGAAGAGTAAGGCTTGCAGCAAGGGGTGCGCTGCAAAACAATCTTTTCTTCTTAGAGGGCCATTTCAAGACATCTACAAGTCCATATATATTATAAACAGTCTAACATAACATGGCAATGTTGTACTGTTACAGTGGTCTGCTTGATTCAATTAATATAATGCAAAGCTCTACTAGGTGGGATCACATCGTGCATGCACAAGTGACACTTTGTCAAGCTCTTTCTTGAGTGTGTTTTTTTAACATGTACAAATGCAAGTGAGTAATCTTAACTATGTAGCTACACTTACCTCGTCCATTAGCTGATCCTGTTCGGAGGTAGCACAGAGACAGACGAGGTACATCTGTTTGAAAGGTCCCTTCCCTTGGAAGGCAGGACACTCTGAGCATGTCTTTGCCAGCAGTGCAGCCTTCCCCAGCTGATTCTCCTTCATCAGCTGCTTCACTCTCATCTCCAACAGGACCAGCCCCTCCTGCACCAGGAACTCCTCAACTGAAAACCAGTGGGAATACTGATAGTGACATTTTATGAATTGTGTTTAAATGGGTTTTACATGTGCAACAAGAGTGCACCCATCACTTTAAACAAATGCTGGAAACCTTCAGATTTTCTTCATCTGTTATCCTGCACGCTGGGTCAAACGACATTTCACTGCAACAATCAGTAAAACAAAAACTAGTTTACATGTCTCATGTCAGAACAGTCTTAGTCTCTGGTGTATGATTTCTGGCCCTTACCTGCTCCCTGTTATGGAGACAATAAATTCCGTTGAATCTGGCACTTTCACCACTGGTTGAAACACTGCTGCTGTGCTCCCGCCTACTCTCTCTGAACATGCGCCTTACTGCCTTATCCAGTAAGACCATTTCCAAGTTCCGTTTAGTGAGTCTACTAAACTCCATAATACCGCTTATCCAAACACATCATGTTAGGTATGAAATTACATCCTCCTATGATTTTAAAAACGCTCATGGGCTTTGCCATCGACACTTACATATAAGGAGTTTGCTTCCAAAATTGAACTTTGAGTGAAACTGCACTAGACATTTTATTTTTTTTTACAGAAACCTGGCTCAGTGCCTAAGTTCCTAATGAAGATTAATTCCTTAACTTACGCTGGCCCTGAGAGCTCAACGCATTGCAGCTTAAGAAAACACATGCAAATAGACAAAACACAAGCAAATTAAGAAAACATCTTCATCAATTTGACATCACATGCGCAGCATTTAGAAAACATTCTGCTAATCCAGAAAACACAAGCGAATACAGAAACATGCTGCAGGTAGCACAGACGACAACAGAAAGTGTTTCCATAGGATACTAAAAAGTGATGAACATGGCTTGGACACGCTTGTTGCCATGGTTTGTGACTCCTGAAGTTATTTAAGTCGACTCAACGCTACATTATTTCTCTGATATTTGTACCCTCACCGTCGATAGCCATGCTCCTTACAAAACATTTAGAATTAAAAACAAATAGATCAAACCCGTTTTTCTCCTGAACTCGCACAAGCCATAAGTAATAGAAATACACATTGACAGCATGTGATGTACAGTGCCATCAGCATTTCTCTGCATGTTGCTGCATACATTATACTCTGTATCTTCACAAGAAGAATCCCTGCAGTGCAGCATGATGCTGCCACCTCCATTCTTCAGACCATACAACTTTACTTTAATACATACCCTCTCACTGCCAGAAGATATGAAGGCAAATACATTTCCTGGTTCTAGTGTGAAAAAATAAAATAAAATAAAAAACTCACAAAAATGTCGAAACTTAAAAGTCCACTGGAATTGCATTTAGTCATCCCTTCTTGTAGTCAAAAATAATAACATGTTCTTAAATTTACTGTTAACAGGTTATTTTATTCTTTAAAAAGGAAGACAAAAGGTCTTTGAGGAAATATCTGAAATGCTCCTTTTTGTCTCAGCCGGCTGGAGGGACATGTCCCTGCCTGTGTTTGATTGACAGCAGCTGGCAGGCTGCCAGAGTGCTGCTGTTACACCGCAGGGAATGAGACACAAAGTAAACTAACTTGCTATAGACTACATGTCATGGGCAGATAGCAATTGTTGGCAGTATTGAAGAGTAAGAACCACAGCAGCATCTAACCAGACCAAAAAGACATTAGCAGGTTTACATGCTGTTTAATGTGCGGCAGCTGAGCAGCTAATTAGCCATCTAACCTAATGTTACCTATGCCTCCCTCCCCTTCATTTTTAGTAATATTTTTTGGATCTGCAAATTGTCACACAGACCTGTGCAGGAACTGTCAAAACTAGCACAGAAACTCACCTTGTTCAGTTTGTAGGTTTTCGTTGGACAGAAGGCCTTGCAGGACCCTGTTGGTCCAAACACCATCATACTGGCCCAAAGCAGACAGCAGGGACAGCTGAGTGATTCCCTTCTCCTGCAGCTTACTGTAAGCAAACTACACACAACAGGACAACTCCATGATGCAGAAGGTATGTGACTATCTGATGTTTGAGTCTATTTAGTCAAGGTTTGGATTGCAAATGAAAAGCAAGTTTATGGAAACTTCTTTCATTGGTTATTAAACTAAAGGCGTGAACCCTGCATAAATGAAGATCAAACAACAGTGTTTAGCACAGGTTTTGGACATTGTGAAAGCTGAGATATTTCAACTTAATTTTTAGCAGGACAAGTGCAGTGTTTACATAGTGTAAATCATTGTCATATTGTATAAACAAAGGAAGTTGTGGGGTGACAGTGCTTTGTCATGGGGTACAGTTTTCAAAATAAATCCACTTTTCTTTCTTAAAATGAGAATCCTCAGCTTTACCTGCACAGATGACTTGAATTCTTTCCATAAGCCACCTGGAACGTCCTTTAGTGAGAGCAAAAGCTCCACAAAACTCCTGCAAAACAAATGGGCAATCAATAAAATCATGCTATTGATCTTCACTTTAAACATAAGCACTGAAACTTGATAGAATGAACAAGAAAGTATATAATTTAGCTTTTGATTTTAACAAGGTGACCTACAGTTAATCACATTTGAATGGTACTTACAGTGAGAGCCTCTCAACCACGAGAGGAACACTTTCACACTGCAGGGAGAGGTATGGAGAGGCGTGGGCGTAACTCAGCAGGGCGACTATGTAAACTTCCACTAGTGGCAAAGGCTCTTCCTCTACCCTCCAACGGCCTGCATACTCCAACAGTGTCTGTAGAGAGGGAAGCACAGTTTAAAGAGACCCTGAAAACTTTTACCAACAGTTTGAAAGTAAAAACCGAAGGCTGGGGATTTAGCACAAACAGTAACACCCATCAGGGCTGAAAAGTGCCACCTATAGAAACAAAAAGCAGACAATAAGGAAAGACTGCCTACACTGTTTGATTGACCGTTTTTTAAAAACCAAGACCTTATTTTCATAGATTTATACGTCCTTACCCAAACCACTCATTGTTAACATCCATTAGTTCTGACAGAGCTATATCCTGGTTCATCTTAAACCTGCCATATTTATTGGTGACTTGTTTAAACCTGTCTGATTGTCTGACCACTTGAGTTACTTAAGACATTTTTTTCTATGAAAAAAGACATTTTAAGAAAAGCGGTGATGTAGGATTCACCCTGAATAGACGAATATTCGAGGATTCGATCTAAGGAGCCTGATTTGACTGCCAATCTCACAGTGGAATTGTTGCAGTGCCTGGAATATGTGGTTCTGATGCAAAGGATCATATGGTCATATGGGGCTGCTGAACGTCTGATTCTACATAGAATTGCTTGGTTTCTCCCAATAAATCACGATATATAACCAAGGTCACTAATAGGTGAACAGCGGTCCGGACCCAGAAGACGTTGTATCCGGACCCGGACCTATAACCGATAAATTATTGAGAATTATTAAACTTTGATGGAGCATTTCTATTTTAACCGGTGCAGCTTTTCTAGCCTTTACGGCACTGGTCTAGCGGCCCAATTACAAATCATCTAACGTGATGCTACTCAGTCAATCAAATCTGTGCATTCGCGACTCGAGTCGGTGAGTGATATACACACACACACACACACACACACACACACACACACACACACACACACACACACACACACACGAGTTGGAGATTTAAGTAATTTCACATGGCGTGCTCTAAAAAGAGAAAAGTAATGTTCAATGTTCATTCTTCCCACGGGCAGTTCAAACGAGTATGTCTCTCGTGTGTTCCCAGACCGTGGCCATTATTAAAAGCCAGAGCAAAAGAAAACCCCAATAAACAAACAACAACAAAAAAAGAAAACATGATTTGACGATCAAATTGGAATAAGTAAATTCTTAGGGGACCGTTCTTAACCACATGCTATTCAGTTCTTAAGCATATATTACTGGCTTGGTTGGACTAACTTGAATGCACTTATGGCTTGCATAATGCATAAACACAATAAATGATCAGTCGAATTGGGCTCATGGTTAAAAAAAAAAAAAAACTAACAAAACAAACTTTAAGAAAGCCCTAGTTTGTAAAGGAAAAAAATCCTCCACAATTTTAGGATGTTTGTTTTTACATTTTTTCTTCACAAAAATGGATGCACAGTGGTTAAATATGCATATCTTCATAATGATTTATTCTGATGAGAACAGATACAACACCTACTCAATTATTCCTGCTAGTAGCGTCAGAGTCATTATGAACATTCATGCTGACCTTGGTCAGAAGCAGAAATCCCTGCAGGAGAGCCAAGCCAAGTGCAAACACAGCTCCATTTACAGAGCGTGCTCTTTGCTTCTCAGATGTCTCAACTTTAGACTACACACTCTGGAGCTTCCACCCATAGCATCTCCCTCTGGGCTCTCTACTCTGCTGTTTAACCCAGTCCAGAAAAAATACAGACTGAACATAATAGAATAAACTCATGACACAGCAAACCATTACAAGTATAGTGCCTTTCAAAAGGTATTATTTTATTATTTTTGTTGCGTAATTAAGTTGTTTAAAATGTACCTAAGATGTTGAAGATGTGTTCAATGCAAATATCTCCATCTTATAAAACAGACAAGCTAAGCTAAAACAGAAAAATATACCCGTCTCTTTTTGTCTTTGGACTAAAGTGACATAGTAGCATATCATTTCTTACAGGACTTAGTTTAAGCTGCAGGGGGAATCAATGCAATAAACAGGTTTATTTATGGATGACACGGACATTAGAATTTAAATGATCTTTCCAATATTTCCATTTACTATTATAATAAGCACTTAACCATCTACATGCAAATCATGTGTAGACATAATATTGATTGTAGTTGCTACACAGATGATGTGCCGATTAAGCCTGGTACTGTGGATGTGTCCTTTATTATGTCCTGCCTCGCTAAAATGAAGAACTGGATGTCCAAAAATGAATAACGACTCGGAATCAGCAATAATTTTATTACTCTCTCTCCTCCAGTTTGGGTGCCTTATCTAATAATGTTAAAAAGAGGCCAATAATAGAGAGTTTGACTCAGAGTTGTCTTTGATGCTCAGGTGACCGCAGTCCTGCTTTGTCCAACTGAGACATTTAACATTTAACATTTAAACATCAGGTCATTCCTTTCCTCTGCAGATCTACAGAAGGTAATCCAAGCTTTGCTGTCTGGGCCCATCAGCTGTGAATCTCAGTATCCTTTTTAAAATGTCTTCTTAAAACTCGTGTTTGTCTTATGGCTTTTTGTTAACTGGTGGAATTTGTTGTAATTACCAAATCCATCCATCCATCCTCTTCTGCTAATCCAGGGCCGGGTTGCGGTGGCAGCAGGATGAGCAGGGTTGTTCTGGGTCTACCCTGGGGCCTCGTACCAGCTGGATGTGCCTGGAAAACCTCTAAAGGGAGGCGTCTAGGAGGCATCCTAATTAGATGCCCGAACCACCTCAACTGGCTCCTTTCGATGCGAAGGAGCAGCGGCTCTACTCCGAGCTCCCTCCAGATGTCCAAGCTCCTTACCCTATCCCTAAGGGTGAGCCCAGCCACCCTACGGAGGAAACTCATTTCGGTTGCTTGTATCCGCGATCTCATTCTTTCGGTCACTACCCAAAGCTCATGACCATAGGTGACCATTATTTTTCTATGAACAATGGCTGTAGAGTGAGGAAAATGAAACAAATACAATCAATTGCTGTCGCAACTGGAAGAGTGCAGGCGAAAACAAACCTGGTACACCAGCTTAAAATGCTGTGCAAGTTCAGGTAAGCAGAGTTACACATGCTGTCACGAGAGCAACTCCCCTCATTTGTGTTTGGCAGGGGCTACATTAGCTAAACAATGGCCAAGGGACCCAACACTGAAGCGTTGTTTCCGCCAAAAAAAATCATGTTACGTCGTTGATATGGGAGCATTTTGGATACACAGAATGACCAGAGAGTGGTTCGAACTTACTGCAACACCTTTGAGATCACCATCCACCTACACATGCTCAAGTGAAGGTAATACACTAAGTAATAACTAGGTAAAAAAAACAAAAAAACCTTCAGTGGCAAGTTAGTTAATGAAACACTGAGTTGGTAGGGAATTGAATATAAAAGTGTCACTTACAATCACAGAAGTAGCGGTGAGTTAAGTATTGGGCTTTCAATGCAACGTAAACTAATGGCAACAAAGCAGGAAAAGGAGCATTGCACCGTTTATATATTAAACGCTCATCAAAACAGCATGTATTCCCCTCAAGAGTATGACACCTGCATAAGAGATGTTCTCAATTTCTTTCTATCCTTTTTACTAAAACTGCAAAAAACAAAAACAGCAATAATAGACAGGATTTAATTCCAAAGAGATATATAGACTTTTAGATTTTGTAATGTATTATTTGGTTACTGTATTATTTCTGTTTCGAAAGGCAACAACTGTTAAAAACAAAAGCCAACAAAGAAATGTTGTGGGACAAAATACAATTAAACATCAATTTAAAATGCTCATGTGATTGCAAACATGCGTAGTATATAAAATATATATAAATGAATGCATTATAATCGTGACACTGGGATTTTTCCTCAGACCTGAGAAAAAGCACAACAAGAGCGCTCTCTAATTATTGTCAACTATCACAGTCATCAAACATCATGTGATGGCCTTGATTCTTGTACATCTTGTGATGTTTATTGATTGTGTAAGCTGACAGAGCCAGGGCATTTATTGAATGTTGGTATCAGAATCCGAAATACTCTATTTACTTTATTGATCCCCAAAGGGAAATTGGGTCATGTTACTGTTCACATTCTAGAAGAGAGAAAAAAACTTAAATTATATATATATATATAAAAGCATAGAGAAATAAGAAAAATAAATGTGTAAAATGTGCATTATACTATAATATATATTATAACAGTGTGAATAATAAGGCTGAGAAATGGGATCTATAAATGTGTTAGCTAGACTAGTATAACTAAGACTAAATAAGACATTTTAGTTGAAATACACAGTATTAATGCAGTATAAATATACAGCAGAGTATTGCACAGTTGAGGTATTGCACAAAATGATTGTACCATTGTTCTTGATATATGTGCATAATGAGTGAATAATAAACTTGATTGAGCCCACAATTACTATTGATGTTTAGCCTATTCCAATTAGACCTAAACTCAAGGCCTACTACTAATGTATTATTATTACTATTATTATTATTATGATCAACAGGCTTGTGGAACTCATTGGGGTTCAAAACAAAAAATGATAGAGTGAATACTGAAGCTGATCGACGCCCTCATCCCTCTCTTGGCAAGATGTTGATGTCTTGGACTCCATCAACAGAGTCCTCAAGCCAGTCAGTGAATTTATCGAGGTCCTCTCAGGGGAGAACTAAGTCACCACATCATCTCTTCTCCCAACCAATGCTCCAACTCATCAAGAACGAGATTCTGGCTGAGGCAGTGCTGGCATCTTGACAAGACTGGAGTCAGATTTGGGTTGCCTTGAGTACAAAGTGATGGAGCAGGCGGTCACTCTGGCAAAGCAAATGCACCAACTTAGAGAGGAGGGGGATGAATAAGCCCACCCACTACCCCTAAAAGAAAAACTTTATAATTCTTCCCGGTGTCAGGTCGGCAGCCCGTCATTCCCAAAACCTCCAAGGAGAAAGTTGCAGAAGAGGTGGTAATGTACAAACAGGAGGCAGTGACTGACGGAGAAGCGACCCTTTAGAGTGGTGGAGAACCAACAAGTCTCGCTTTCCATTGTTGTCAAACGTAGCGTGCAAGTATTTCTGCGCATTTGCGCAACAAGCACTCTGTCAGAGAGAGTGTTTAGCACTGCGGGGAACATTGTTACGCCTCAGAGGTCTCTTATGAAGCCAGCAGAAGTGGACATGCTGCCGTTACTGGCCAAGAATTTGTAGCTAACGCCCTGATAAAGCCTAGACTAAACCTATGCATGCAGGCTTTACATTACATTATTTTGTAGAGTTCTTTTTAAAAATTTGTTATGTGTAACTGTTTCTCTATTTGTACATAACGTATGGGCTGCGAGCTGTTGGCCTAAAGCATGTCTCCTGTTGCAGCCGGACATTTAGTTGTGACTGATACCTTCTCAGTTTTACATTCTGACTGCACCGTTTGAGTAGGCTATCAATTTATGCCTTAAGGCCTACTTGTTTATAGATAACATTTTGATATTTTTACTCTTTATGAACAGTTTCTCAGGTTGCATTAGGCCAGAGTCTGATTGTATATCTTATTTTGAAGTTCAGAAGAAGAAAGTTAAGTTGAATGGTTGTTGTGAGAAGTCAAAAACCCCGGCCACTGACTAACTGATGAAAGCTCACTACCACTACCTTTTTTTCCACAAAACTGAGACAAACAAAAATGGCCAACAATAATGTCTATGGACACTACACACAACATGCATTATTAGGCTACAGAAATTAAATAAGCTGCCACCTCTTATAGAATCAACAGCAGAACAAAACAACAACAAAGAAACTCCACAGCAGCTGCAAACACACATATCAAAGCAAAGGAGAGACTGCACCGTTTTTGGCACGTGTAGCGCACGCTCACACAATGCTACGTTGCTAGGCAACACAGTGGTTGTTGACGTTTTCATGTGAAAACTGAGTTCAGTCAGTTTGGTGTTGTCCTCACCTGTCTGAACTGCAATCTACGAGGCTTGAGCTCGTTCATTCTCAAAAAATAATGTAAACAGTCCAATCTGTCTCTCTGTCCCACTGTGCTCCTCACATTTGAAACGAGCTGAAAGAGGCCCTGCAGTCACACTGGGGCCTCACACGGCCAGTTCGGGGCCGCCCACGTACGTTTTCAAAGGGTTAAGGCATTAGGATGAAACCTAGTTAGCAGAGGTAGATTTCTGCTGGAGGAGCCTCATTATTTAGGTTTAAACTTAAGACTCATCCTGGTCAAGGTTAAAAACTCTGCTAGCTCTGGCTGAACAACCCTATTTATGTGGGTGATAATTCACAGTAAGAACCCTAAGGGGATGTTAACTAACTTTTAATATTAAATTAAAATGAGTCAGTACAATAACAAACATTGACCTAAGAAGTGAAAAAATATTAAAAAGTCAGCTCTACTTTCAAACATTGGCCAAATCAGGTTGTTCTGGAATAATTATCAAAGCATGATCTTTGAGAGCATCACTGGAATATATTAATCCCTATTAATAATGTCCCTTAAACCCTCCTCATGACCCTGCTACTAACACCGCCTGTGTTTTGTAGATTAGACTACACATTCTCATTTTACTACCACAACACCGTGCCTCACTTTGTGCTCTGTTTCTGGAGACTGTGAATCCGCTAGCCAAGAAGAGCACTATAATGAGAGTGGAGATGCTTGGTGCAGATCCGCCCTCCTCCCCATACTCTCATTAGCTCACACAACACATTGTACGCCTCTCTTTGGCCACTGGATTGTGCAAATGGATTACTAATAGGCAATGTTCAGGACTCTATGAGGACTGTAGTAATGTATGTGGTATTGTTTTAGTATGCTAATGTGTGGAAGACGGTGTGCCTCTCCTGCAAAAGCGTGCGTTCCATTCGGCACGTACACACACGAAATTCATCGCGGGAAACACACAAATCCTTGCAGTTCTCCTGTCTTATCAAATTCGCTACATTGCACGCAAGGTAGTTTTAAGAGGCAAACGTTGCTGTGGACAGCAGAATTCGGGGCACTGGCTACAACAAACCCTATTACAAAGCACGACCAACTCGTTTTGGTAGCCTTGGGGCTCCGTTATCACCATAGACAATCAGCAAAATTATTCTCACGCGCACGCGCACGTAACCAAACATACAAGGCTAAAAGCTAACGTTAAGCTAACTGCAGTTGGAACTGTTATGGCTGATATGCTGCCGTGTAACTGGGGATTGTTACCACCCTGAACCAAATATAGAAACAGGCTGGTATTAGTATGTTGGAACCAGTGTACGAGAGACAGTAAGATGTATGTCTAAAGGATTTTAACGTCAGTAACATTATGGTTAACTACCGCCTGCAGACACAGCTAGCGTGTGCTAGTTGCTAACTACAGATCAGATAGCCATGTCAGCGGCCAGACTGAGTGCTATTTGTACGTTCTACTTCACCGATTAGCCAAAGTTTAACTACTGCGTGTGCTTTTATTCTGTAACTGCCACTGGGCAAAACACTCAATACAAGTACCCTGTCCATTGATGCTCAGTTCGGCTTTGAAATCAAACCTTTACCCAGATTACCAATGAGCCAAGACGTACCGTTATTATTAATGCTATCTGGCTAGCAATGTTGGCTAAATATGTGAGGAGAAAGAACTCACCCTACAAAACTCTTGGCAATACTCAGAAGAAGATTGGGCTGGCGAGTCGCCGCTTTCTCTAACCACGACTTCTTGCAGTTCTTGCAACCGTTGTCTGAGTTCCCCAATCGTTTCACTGATACCGTTCTCAGGACTACGGTCCTGCTCGGCCTCCTCGTCCGCCATCTTCACACCCAGCTCCAGCGCGTAGCACTACAGCGTAGCTACGTATGCAGCGCAGGACGATGTTTACGTAGTGATGTAAATGGTGTCTTGACTGCAGAGGTCGCATCACAATTAGTTTAGAACAGAGAAGATTGATGATGAGATGTCTTGAACGTATATATTTTTTTCAACTGAATGTGAAGAGCTCCCCGCACTCATCATCTTTCCTCTTTCCTTCCTTTATAAATATGTGCTCTTCTGGTTGTTTTCAATAAAGGCAAAAATGATTCAATAAATACAATAAAAAGATTGACTGGAGATGTGGACAAAGCACAATGCACCTTGTAGCCTACTTAAATCAAATAAATTAATTTTTGATTTGGTCATATACATTTCCGACATTTTGCTCAATTTTATTGTTAGTCTTGTGCACAGATCAGATCACAGGTGCAGGGCTGTAGCCAGGATTTTAGAAATACTGAATACCCTCCAATGCAAACTGCTGGACTGTTTAATCTAATCTGAAAATGGATGTATTAAGAGAAGTGGCTACGGTGTTGTTAGATGGTAACCCATTAATTCTAAAGAAGGTTGCTTAGACATTCATGGTTCCCAGATGATGTATCCTAATGACATTGGTGAACTCCTGACTTTTAATTTACTGAACATGAGCTTCCACTGGGATTTGAAACCTAGCTCTCCAGGCCTTGGCGTGGTTAGTCAACTGCAGCAGGGAAACAAATGCCACTGTGGACGCTGCTCCTAGGGGGGGCGGGTAATGTGTGTCTTTGGGAGTGGATACGGTGGCCCTGAAGGTTAAAACACAACAACATTACACAAAACACAACGACATTACACAAAACACTACAACATTACGGAATGGGAGGGACGACTCTTCTTGTTTGTGATTGGACCGAACTCAAGACAATTCAGAGTTTATTCAATGCGGTGCTAGATTGGATCGACCGGAGAAACCATTGCAGCGGTGTGATCTGGCCCGTCTCTGCTCGACTCAAGCCAGCTGACGGTGCCGCCTGCGACTCAGCTTGAAGAGTCACCAGTGGCTGGTTTTAGAATGTAAGGCACGTCACCTGTTTCAACAGTCAATCAGCTCGTAGCGAAGTCAGCTGGTCCGACCAGTCAGACCGGCTCATTGCAAGTAGTAGTAGTAGTAGTAGAACACGGGCCAGATCACACCACTGCAACTTTTCCCTGCAACGTTCTCAAACGGTTCCTCCGGTTGATCCAATCTAGCACCGCATTGAATAAACTCTGAATTGACTCGGATTCGGTCCAATCACAAACAAGAAGAGTTGTCCCTCCCTTTCTGTAATCTGAAATGTCATTGTGTTTTGTGTAATGTCTTCAGGGCCACCGTAGGTGGAGCATGCTGCTGTGCCCCAGGGGCTGAGCTGAAATACCACAGCTTATGGTAGAACTTCCCATCCTCAATGAAAACCTTCGTCATTTCACCACAGTGTTAAATTGAATTTACTGAAGAGGTGCTGCAACTGGGATTTGAACCCTGTTCACCCAGTCTCCAAGCAGTATTTTTAGAGAACTGTAAAAAACAAAAAAACAGACAGGCTTTGCAAATTCATTATTTTGGAGTAGAGAGAGCACAAATGTTAATAAATGAAAGCTATGTAATGAAGAAATAGTAGTTATAAATAATTATTTTATTGAGAACAACATCACACTCCATATTGTCAGTAGACAGACTGCAGGTAAGTTAAACATGTATACATTCCCTTTGGTGTTTCTAACCTCAGACCTATGCATGCTCTTTCCTCTTGAGTAGCTTTTTAAAAGCCAGCTTGAAATCGTCATTGAAGCTGGTGTACAGCAGGGGGTTGATGAGAGAGTTGATATAACCCAGCCAAGTGAGGAAGTCCGAAAGAAGCTGAGAAGGCTGTAACACTTGCAGACCGACTAGGAGCTCCTTTAAAAAGAAAGGCAGCCAGCAGATAATGAAGGCCCCAAGGATGAGGCCGAGGATTCGCGCTGCTTTCCTCTCACGTGAGGTACATATCTGGTTCTTCTCATCCTGGCCGTCCATGTCCGTCTCAAAGGATGGGATGCGGATAGTGGTGTTGAGTTTGTCAGTAGCCAGTGTGGGATCTGAGTTGGACAAGTCTGACACACAAAATGTGTGGGAGACACGCCAATGGTCCACAGAGTTCTGGCTGCCCATGCTGCGGCTGCTGAGGTGCCGAGAAGAGCCGCGCTTCTGGTAAAGAGTTTTGGCGGCAGTGTAAATCCTGTAGTATAAGATAAGAATGATGATCATTGGGATGTAAAAAGCCCCCAAAGTAGAGTATATAGTGTAACCCAGGTGGTCATGCTCTATGATGCACTGTTGGAGACTGCCACTGCTGGGCCTCTGCCTCCAGAATAAGGGTGGTATGGATATGAAAACTGAGATGACCCAGACTATTCCCACCATGACAGCGGCGCGGCGTGCCGACCTCTTGCGAGCGTACTCGATAGCTTTGGTGATAGCCCAGTATCGGTCCAGGGCGATGACACACAGGTGCAGGATGGAGCAGGTGCAGCAAGTCATGTCTATGCTCAACCACATCTCGCATATCACCTGACCCAGGGACCACTTCTCCATGGTGATGTAGAGGATGCTGATGGGCATCACAAGGAGTGCCACCAGGAAGTCGGTGACGGCCAGAGAGCAGATGAGGTAGTTGGCGGGCAGGTGGAGCTTCTTGGTGGTGCAGATGGCGACAATGACAGCGCCGTTGATGAGCGCAGTGGAGAGGGTGAGGAAGCTGAGAACAACCACCACCGCCGCCATCCCGTCTGTGAATCGCACCGCCTGCAGGCTGCTGGTAGGTGGGTTAGTGCAGTTTGTGATGTTGGGACCCAAAGTGCTCCCCCCTGGGTAGCTTTCCATGTCCATCCCTGGCCCCGGGCTGGCCCCTCCCTCTCTGGAATCACTCCCAGGGAGACATTGTTCTCTCAAGGGTCAAAGGTCAGTCTGAAACAACACAACAGGCAAATAGTACATTACAGACAGCCAAAGTGCACTTTTGGTGCTCTGTACCCAGTCCAGGGTGCTTCCTGCCTTCCACACAATGCATGCTGGGATACTCTGCAAACTACTATGACCCTGAATAAGATAAGATAATCCTTTATTAGTCCCTCAGTGGGGAAATTGCAGTCTTACAGCAGCAAAGGTGATAGTACCAAACGGAGAAACCGGTAGTAAAGCATGCAAGAGAAAATAGGATAAAAAATATATGTATATATACAAGAAACTATAGAATTTACAATATTGCACATATGAATATTGCTACTGCTATCAACAGGTTGAATAGGAACCTGTTGGTGAAGAGAATGGAAATACATAGTGCTGTGTCTTTATGTTTCCGTTTTATGGTGATATTGGCTGGTCTGTTGATTAGTCCAGTGGTTTGACTGTTAATCTGTCTCACACTATTTATGGTACCAAATGGGTAAATCCCAATGTTTTGGTAATGTTTTTCCCTTGCACCACAAAGATAAAATACAGGCAGAAAAAATAAGTTGTTGAAAGCAGGGAAGTGATTTTAAGTGAATTTATTATGCTCCATATGTGCACAAATGCAGGCACATCATGGCACAAAGAACACGTAAAGGCTTAGACAGGCAGTTTCAAGTTTGCCGTCTTCCTCAGGCAGCATTAGGAGGTTATTGCTGATGTGTCGCTAGAGAAAAAGCAGGAGGTGATGTGATAATTACATCCTAACAAATTGGTATAAAACAAAACAAAAGTGGTAAATGGACTTTTACTTATATAGCGCTTTTCAACCGTTGAAACGGTTCCCAAAGCGCTGTACAGTAATCTAAGCTTTAACAGTAGTCTAATTCACCCAATTACACACCAATGGGGACACAGCTGCCATGCTGGCCTCCACCGGGGGCAGCGTCTTGCCCAAGGACACTTCGACATGTGGACAGGAGGAGCCGGGATCAAACCACCAACCCTGGGGTTGATGGACAACCGCACTACCCTCTGTACCACAGCCGCCCAAGTGGGATGCTTACAGTATTAAAAAGGAGTAATAAACATGTGATTTAGTCTAGGAACAGTTTCCCCTGCTGAATGAGGAGTTTAGTGTAGTTTAGTTTCATTTATTTGACACAATGAGAGAGAGAGAGGACCCCAGGTCACAGATATCTGCAAAATGTCAAGGATAACACAATAAAATGCAAGACTGATTTCCAATGTTGAGTCAAGGTGCCTAGGTGACTACTACCATCAAATCAATACAACAAATGCATAATGTACCATTAACAATCAAATCAGGACATCAAGAAAAAATGTAAGAATTACATAAAAATCACTAAGAGGATTAAGCCATAATTTGACTTTATTCTAAAATTGTAGTGGTTACATATTTGGTTAATATGCAATGGTAACTTATTCCAAATTCTTGCCCCCATCGAATTTAAAGGAAAAAATAACCGTGTTTGTAGTGAACCTTGCCAAGCACAAGTCAGTGTAGGGAAGAGAGAGAGAGGGCTGCAACATGCACCACAGTTCCACAGCTGGATTATACTGTACTTCTGTACTGCTTAGGTAATATAGATTACTGATCTGTCATGCCAATAAAGCTTATTTGAATTGAATTGAACAGTGGATATTACAGCTACATGGTTTGCCCCTTAACCATTGAGCTATTAGGACAAGCCCAGGCATGTCATGTTTTATCTACACCATACATTTAGTTTAGATAACATGTCATATATTTGTATAGTCCTGTTTTTTGTGTATACTCATGTGGGCAGACTTTATGTCCTTTTCACTTGATGGCTGGTTCTTTGATACATAATTATTGAGTAGTCTATACCCGGATGATAATGTGTTTAATACTCCTTACCAATAATATAAGCACCCCACTATTGCTTTGTATCTCTGGGTTTCTGTCATGAAGTTATTATCTCTTGGTTCTAGTTAAAAGGTTGATGTCACAGACAGATAGAGATCTGCTGAGCTTTGAATGTTAATGACGCTGTGACTCTTCCTCTAGCACCACCCTCAGAACAAAGCAATGTGTTTAGCCCCACTGCTGGTAAGGCTTTAAAAGTAGTTCAATGGTCAGTATCTTTTTCAGTTTCTCAGCCTGCCCAACTCTCACCATTTGGGGTGTAATGGATGCTGTAGCCTCTAGGGGATGCTCAGTCATCAGTGATTAAACATGATGGAGTAGTGCTTCCAGCCTTTGCTACATTGTGTGTTCATTAGACCCCTTCTTCAAGAGTAAAAGACACAACCTTAGCCACAATAGTCCCATAGGTGTTTAAGGTACAAGCGTGCCAGTCCTTGTTCTCTGATTAAGTGACAGATTTGATTAATGAGTAATATTAGATGGGTCAGTTTTGTAGTCCCTCAAAAAGTCAATGGAGTAATTTTGGAGCTAAATGCCACTTTTTGCTATAAATGTAATACATTCTATGAGCTATAAACCAGTACAGTCTTACTTTACATTAATGCTGGCTCAAAACAGTGTTTTTTAAATGAGTTTTTCCCAACTCAAATCAATTTGTCTTTGCTAAGACAAAAACAGGCCTCATAGAGCAAAAATATATATTTTTAAAGTGGGACTGTTGCAGTAACAATGAAGCTTTTGGCTTTAAATGTCATCAGTTGTGCCTATTATCTTCTGTAGTCAAGAGCTTCTCTTTATACTCATAATTAAACATAGACACAATGAATAATTTTCAATTTCCAAATTTAAAACAGAGAAAAAAACAAGACATGTTGTTTTGTGTTTGATTCTGAGGAAGGCCGATATTCACACAGAATACCAAAGGGCCCAGGGGCCCAAGGGGGCCGTTATGCCAGAGCCTCTGTTTGCAGCGACTATTATTAACATTTCTTGTTGGAAAGTCAAAAGATTCAGTCAAGAGTAGGGTTGTCCTTATCATGTTCTTTGGATCCTGATATTTATTTTTAGTGTATTCTACGGTGGTAAGGTCAAAACACAACAACATTACAGAAAACACAACAACATTTCAAAGGACAGACAATGTGGCCAGATCACACCACTGCAACGTTCTCAAACGGTTTCTCCGGTTGATCCAATCTAGCACCGCATTGAATAAACTCTGAATTGACTTGGATTCGGTCCAATCACAAACAAGAAGAGTTGTCCCTCCCTTTCTGTAATCTGAAATGTCATTGTGTTTTGTGTAATGTTGTTGTGTTTTTTTCAGAGCTTTCAACTGCAGCAGATGGTCTTGAATGGAATTAGCTGAGGTAAGCAACTCCAACCTTCAACTGAGCAACCTCCATCAGCTGCTTACGATCAGGAGAAAAGGTTTGTAAGTCGACCCCAAGGTTAGATTTGTTTTCAATCTATTATTTCCAAGGTCAAGAATGAACTTTCAATTGAAACATTTGACAGCAGAATAGGACAAAATACAACCTCCACCACAGGTGTCACGGTGTGGGAGAAGGACCCAAGCACAGACCGTGGGAGTGGGAAAACAAAGGAGTTTATTGAGGAAGGTAAGCAGGCAGGTGGGTAGAGAGACGGCTGGGAGACAAGCGGCCTGGAGAGACAGAACACGTAACACAGAACACGCACACGAACGACACGCAACATGGAGCAATGAACCGACAAACACTGACTGACAAGGGCAGGTACAAATAGGGAAGGAACTATCGAGGAGACGAGACACAGGTGAGTACAAACACAGGTGGAAACACTCAGGGCTGAGACAGGAGGCGGGAAACACAAGACACGACTTCAAAATAAAGGCACACAGGGGTGAAACCATAACAACAGGCTTCTTTTTATGGTTTTCTATAATAATTTGTATAGTGCCCTGGTCATTTGTAAAATATTTATACAAATTATAGTAGAGTGTGAATCTGTGGCAAGAAGCGTTGCTGAAAGAGACACAAAACCACAAGGTGTGCCTTGATTTTCTGGTGAACCCATCCTCCTTTTTTGCTTCTGTATCAGGAGCACTTCCTTTGTTTTTCAGCTGCAGTTTCCCAATTGTGTTTACACAAGAATATTAGGATTCAGCTATTTACTCGCATACGCAACACACAGCATGCTGATGTAAGGCTTGTGGAGTTACTGCTGAGACACACTGAGGAGAGAAGCTTAATAAGGTGGACTGGCTCTGTTGGAGCGGCTGAAGTGGTGACTGTCAATGACGACAACAGCTCAGTTGCAGCTGTCACTGTGGACACGGATGGCTGCTGCTCCTGTACAACCTCTCAACACACGTCAGCTGAAGCAATAATCACAGACAGGTGGGCCAGAGCAGCGGCATGCTGTGAATACAGCCAGGTCCCTGGGGGAAAACACACCGACAGCAGCAGACTACTGTAGACACAGATACCTGGAATGAACTCTAACTGGACTCAATCCTAAACCTCAGGGTACACTGTCTAATAAGTCACCCTTTAGAAAGCTTGGTGTAACTAATTACTTCATGGATGTTTAGTAGATCATTTGCTAATGTTTTAAAGCTGAATTTTATGCCATTAATTAGAACCCCTTTGGGGTTGTCAGGTTGTGAATAATCTCAGCAAGCTCTTTGGTCATTTACCACGGGCTCCGATGTCTCCGTGGAGTTTTGATATATAGGATGTCATTCCTTTTGGAAGATACATTTCGGTCTTAGAGATGAAAACTAATATTTGTTTATTTGTTGTATTTGTGTGTGTGTGACTGGGTGAATGAGACCAATCTGTAAAGCACTTTAGGAACTGTTAAGGTTGAAAAGCACTATTTAAGTCTATTTATTTGGTTTATCTCAAGGGAAAGTTAATGTTTTTATTGGGCAATTTAACGTACAGTTAAAGTAGACTTTTGTCTCCTTATAGATGTCACTACACTTCATTAAAAATCAATATATAAATTAACAGAGGCAGGGTTTATATTTTTTATTACCTTGCCATTTGCAAGTGCCTTAATCATTTCAAGTGTTGTAAAAAAATCAACTTATTTCTTTATGACTTGTTTTTGAATGAAGGTATCCATTAAATGCATCTCACAGTAAACACAGCTGAAAGCTCAGAAAAGCTTTTCTTCTTCCAAAAACAGCTGTTTATGGACTTTTAAGTTGAAATCATTTTTTCACACACGGGTACAGACTGTTGTGTTGAAGTGTAATCACCAGAACTCAGTTGAGCTGGTGATGTCGGCAAGATTGCTGCTGTGCCAATTGGAACTTGAGTGCACTGTGTCCTCGGGAGTCGAACTCCGAAACACACAACACCACAGAGTAATCTCAACAGGCAGCCGATCAACACACACTACAAATGTCTACATGTTTTGACCTTAATAACAGTATGTATAAGGAGCGATCAAGGCCCACAGTTTCACTATAAGCTTTCTGGTTTCACTGTAGGCAGATTTTCCCTGCCTGTTATTGTGGGTGGGAAAACAAAAGGCATGAATAAATAAATCACAACATAATAATTTTCCTACTCCTCCTGGAGCCTACTTGAAAACTCTTGTGTCCAGTAAATTTCTGATATTGGTCAGCCTGAAGAAGACAAGTTTGTCCTGCTGTGCAGTTTGTAGTGCAAGCTTTCCTTAAAAATACGTAAGATCAGAGGACCTTAGAGACTGACTGGTAATATAGGGCCGCAGTAGATCTCTAGATGTGACCCAAAAAAAGGCTGTCTGTCATGGCAGCCAGCTTGTGTCCGTGACAATAAGCTCCACCCATGGTTCAATTCAATTCAGTTTTATTTATATAGCGCCATATCATAACAACGTTATCTCAGGGCACTTTGTCATATAGAGCAGGTCTAGACTGACTCCTTATATGTACAGAGACCCAACAATTCCCACCAAGAGCAAGCACAAGCAACAGTGGCAAGGAAAAACTCCCTTTTAACAGGCAGAAACCTCCAGCAGAACCAGGCTCTGGGTGGGCGGTCATCTGCCTCGACCCTGGTTCCACCCTCACTACATATCCTACCTATCCTGCTCCATGCAAGACTATGGCCATTGTCACTTGGGGTTCAGTGTCTTGCTAAAGGACAATTGGACATGTGGAGCCAAGGATCAAAACACCAACCTTGCAGTACTGGACAACCTGCTCCATCTCCTGAGCCACAGCCGCCCCAGAACCAACCCTGACTGCACCTGAACTCCAGATTGGCTTCCTACACTTAACAATTCCTGACATCCCTCCAGTGAACAATGTTTGCATTGGAGAGTAAATTTACCTAACTTATATGAGAGGTGTGGTTTTGGCCAAGCCACCAGGACCCAGCATCCACTGGGAAGAGGTCAAAGGTCATCGAGCAGGATTCAGTGGACGGTTCTAGCCTCCTGAGACCCAGCCTATTCATTTATGCCCTCTGTAGTGGACATTTGTTTTTGGTCTATATCTTTTGACTCATTTGAGCTACCCTACTAAGTCCTGGTGTGCTAAATAGAGGACATCCTGGCATTTCCAATGATATCTCATGTGATTGGGTGGAATGAGGGGAACTTTGTTTTCATGCTGAGACAAAATGGAGACTGCAGGAAAACGCACATTTCCTCGGTTCTCAGGAGGCTAGGAGGACATTCACATCTGACACCAGATGTGAATGTCTGCTGATGGCAAAAGTCAAAATCATTGAACAAACACGACCTGTAGCAAAGTCTTCTTTTGTTGTGTGTCATGGTGAGGTTTCATTGCTTGGCAGAGTCTAGAGAAAGAAAAAAAAAACAAAAGGCCACTTCTGTGCTGAATCCAAGATGAATCATCAGTGACTTATCTCTCAAAGTACAATTCAAGCAAGAGAGCTGTGTGGAGGTGTATGCTTCCTGCTGTCTCACCACTACAAGGACTCTCGTTGTTAAGACATGCGCTGTGTCCCAAATCTCTGCACTCCACCTCCAGATTGTAACTCGGGAACGAGATTGAATGGAGATAGGGTGGGTGGGGGGCGATATGATGCCTTTTGGGACAATTTAGTTACTTCATCGTCAAAAGCGGACAGCTGTCATTGATGAAGTAGCACTGTCATTAACTGAAGCAGTCTGGGCCCACGACATAACTCATCAAAGCTAACTGAAGTGTATATGCACTGCTCATGTGTTCATTTGAAGTTTGTAGTATCAATTAGTAATGTAGAAAATTGTGATAAATGTTATAAGGTAATGCCTTTTCTGCTGGCTGAGACTTCATGAAGTAGGGAGGATACAAGAAAAAAGAATAAGGGAACGGAAAAAGAGGAGGTAGAAGAGGTGAGAAGGAGATAACATGGGAAAGGGTGGAGTAAAGGAAAGGATATGATGCGATAATGAAGGAAACAAGAAAATGACAGAGGAGAGGAGGAGGGGATAGCAAAGAAGAAAATGTAGAGAAAGAAGGGAGGGAGGAAGCAGTGAAGAAAAGAAGAAGATAGAGGAGTAACAGAGGAGGTAGTAGACTAAGGCACAAGGTAGTAGAGGAAAGGAGGAGGAAGTGGAAGAAAGAAGGACATATTGGAGGAGATGAGGAGGAGATATCGGAGATGAGGTCAAAATAGCAAAATGCACAACACAGTGGAGGAAAGTATTGATTTTTGATTTTGAGGTTGGAAATGTAGTGCTCTCACAAAAACTAAAATCACTACGGTCCTATGGAGTTTAAAGTAATGGCAGCAGAGGTTGAAAATATTACTTCTACTACTCCTTCTAGTGCTACATTTATATCAAGGTTGTCAGGGCCACATTGAGGACAGAGAGAACATGCCTTTAGTATTGGCTCTAAGAATTTGGGTGTTATAGTAATTGCTCGGGACACCATCCTATGAGGCAGCCCCCTCGCTCCGACACCCTCCATACATTAAAGCATGTGTATAGATCCTGTTTGTGCACGTGCGTATTTCGGGCCTGTGTGTGAAATAACAACAGAGTGAAAACATTTAATTTCCCCTAGAGAGATTAATAAGTGTGCCTTCATCTTTTTCATTCTCACAGATGGTGAGCTTTTTAAGGCTGATTCTGACTCACTGAGCCTCATGCACGAATCACTCGTTTAAGAGAGCTTGTCGCAATCATCAATTTTCACGTATTTAGAATTTTTTCTAAGCCACAAACACAATTCATGAGCTGTCCAGACCTGTCATAAGAATCTTGTAGCGATTGTCCGTCTGTCTCCAAAGGAAGAAAACAGTTGAATGACTAATACTTGCCAATTTACTGAGAGGCTAAACATCATTTTCTTTAGTTTTAGATTTTTATTGGATGATTAGTTTGCATGTGCAGTTGTGTGATACAGGAGAAGTTTCCAGAAACTGAAGTGCGGATTGGATGCTTTGGGAGTCTCTAGGTAAGTTATTCAACTTGAAAAAGTATTTCCATTTGTCAGCTACAATTTCATTATTCACAACCACATTTTGGCAGGCAATAATTTCTGTCTAGTGCAGACACACACTCACACATATAATGCTGTGTTGCCCCTCCCCCCCAACTTTTTACCTAATTTTTAAAAGTTAAAATGCTAATTTGATCTGCAAAATGAAAATCGTGCATACGACATTCAGCACATTCAATCTCACACATACTGCTGCCAGTTGCACCCTACCCCCACCCTCCCCTAAATGTGAGGCACAATTTTACATGTTGCTTGACCCTTCATGCACAATTAGGCTACCAACTATCTCTATAAAGTGTATTTGTTTATTTAAATATCTGTGTCTGTGTCATCGGTCGAACAATTTAATACAACACAGAATTGGTGAGAAGGCACCTGAAAGAATGATGGGCTATAAAAATAAAGACATATATATATGTACAGTATATAAAATATGGCAATAAAATAACAAAACAAACTTTTGCACAGTGTAAACTGTTTGTCTCACACACACTGTCTACCAAAAACATTGCAGTCCCCTCTTAACATTGGAAAAAAAGAGTGGCAACTAAAGATCTTGAGCAAGACTTCTTTGACCCTTTGGAGCGCCATACCCCACGATTCCTTGAGATCTCCAAATCTAAAAAGGGAATTGTGGGCAGGACGCTTGCATTTTCTTATTATTCTTGTGTAAATACAGGAAATTGTGCAAGCCCCTCATTGTACCCCCCATCTTCCACTCTCATGTATGTACAATAAATGTAAGGCCACAGCCAGCAGCTTGTTAGCTTAGCTTCACAAAAAGAGTGGAAACAGCTGTAGCCTGGCTCCGTCCAAAGAAAAATCCACCTACCTGTACCTCTAAAGCTCACCGATTAACATGTTATATCTTGTTTGTTTAATTCTTACAAAAAAAAGTGTAAAAATGACACATTGCATTTTTACAGGGCGGGGCGCAGTCTGTTGTTTTTATGCCTCATGATGATAGCATGTTAATTAGTGAGCTTTGGAGGTGGTGGAAGGTGGACCTTCAGCCAGGCTAACTTTCCCTGTTTCTAGTCTTTATTCTATGCTAAGCTAACCAGCTGCTGGCTGTGGCCTTATAGTTACTGTACAGACATGAGTGTGGTATCAATCATATAACTTTCGGCAAGACAGCGAACAAGTGTATTTCCCAACATGGTCCAAATGCCCTGCACCTCGAACCATCCAGCATCTGTATCATACTGGAAGGAAACATCGTCATGGATGACATGGAAAGCCACCCTTATATTTGGACTAATATATTCTCTTCAACTGGATTACCCAAAAACACTGAAAAACACCTTTGAACTTTGTTCAGAGGCTGATGATCAACCCGGGAATAGGTAATCTGAGCCCAAATGCACTTTTGTAGTAGGTGTGTGTGCTGAAGGCAGGTTCAGAAAGGAGTAAAGGATCCAAATATGTGTGATACAGGTTGAAGGTTTATGCCCTTCTTGATGTAAAGGGTTTCAGCAATCTGATGTAAAGTCAAGTCAGGTATATAGTCAGAGCATTGCAAAGAATCTCTTTGTGTTTACGTTTAAGTGTTGGCTTAAAACATTTTGAGTTTTTGGTCATATTTTCCTTTTTTTATTTGTAGGACACACCAGCCCTACACTGCTAAATTGTTATAACAAAGTTATAGCAAGATGCAAAGGCAGTCTACAGATTTTGGAAAGTTTACTTTCACCGTCACATTATACAGGTAAACTAAAAACAGATTTCCTGGGTAACTGAAGAATATTAGTGTTATTTTGGTTGTTGATAAATACCAGAAATTGTTGTCTCTTTTTTTTGGCATTGAGGCTCTAAATACTACAGTACCAGTGAGCCTTATTGGATGTTGCTGTGGTGGAGACATTGGTCAAAACCACTAGTCAAGTTACAGTATAGATGCACCACTTTTGTGTCTTAGTGAGGAATAAAAATGATAAAAGATTTGAATTGTGGTTTGAATTGCTGAAATGATCTACGTTCTATAAAACTCAAACTATACTAGCCCTAAACAAATTAAGATTACTTAAGTTTTGTTTCTTATTCTTTATCTGGTCACCTGTTGAACCCCTCTTGTATTTGCTTGTTCGGACTGCCATCCTGTTGCCAACCTGTAAGCCTGTTCCTGACCATTGCCTTGAGTATATTTCTCTTTATCCTACCTGCTTGCCTGGAGTGTATTTGCCTGTGTTTAAGTCCTCCTCCATTTGTTGCTGGAATTCACAGGTTAAGTTAATACAATCTAGCCAAAAAGGGGCCCAGCAGATGAAGCATTTTTTGCAGATGAACTAAATGAGGTGACTCATGCCATTCCGTGCCTTCTAATCTACTGCCAAAAGTGCCTCAGGCAGATCTGCCAGATCTCCAGTCAGCCATCCGCGCCGACGCCCTGCCAGATCATCAGTTGGCCGATACATCTGCACTCTTGCCACTGGCCTTTTGCGCTCCACTCCAGTTGTCCACCTGTCCAGACTCTACTGAAGATGCCTCTGGTCTCCAGCTATCTGTCGCCTGCCCAGCTCTCCAGCTGGCCACCTGTCCAGCACCCTGCCCTGACCTACAGCGAGATCATCAGTTGTTGGCTGCCTTTCCTGACCTCAAGCCCCCTGGCTGCCCTTCTGACCGGCTCCGCCAATGCATCCGTCCTCAATGTCTCTGTCCCGAGTCTCTGGGCCAATCATGGACCACTTTGCTTTATCAAGATGTTTTGTGGCATCGCTATCGCTACTGACACTTTGAAATTTGTTATGTTTTTGTTTGTGGATTTCTGACTGCTGGACTTTACTCCAGAAGAAGATTTTTGTGAATGAAACTTGCCCACATACAGAGCGGAACAGGTAGTCTTAAATGGCAATTTGGGGCTGTCAATTATACTATCAAATATCACGAATGCTTACCTACTCACGAACAGGTAGTATTCTTCAGATTTAAACGAGCAACACTCATATGAGCAAACCTCACAGTAACAAAAAGAGAGGTTTAGGATAAAAATACAGATTTTCTGCATTTTTTCTGCTCATTGTAACTGCTACCGTAGCTGTTACAATGTTAACAAACAAACATGGCTTTATAAATTTAAATACCATTGAAACATTTCAACATTGTGTCGACTGTAATAAACAGAAAGGATTAGCTGGTTGCATGCTCCAGAGAACATGATTGGAAAGATCACACACACACTCTCTCAACCTATTTTTCTTGTACAGGAATGTGAGATGATTGATGAGACTTAATTTGTGAAGCTTAGAGATTGTTTTTCCTGAAAACAATTGCAACCAACCAGTGATATTAATAATGTGTGGACTACCCCTCCTCTAGGCTCAGCCATAACCCCTCTTCTGTCATGGAGACGGCTAATCCACTGTGACAAGCGGTGCTTCAGAAACCACACATCCTAAGGGAGGAGATATACAGTAGCGGACCTATGTCTGAATCACTCACCTTCCTCAGGAACTAGACAGAGACGAAAACTGACAAACATCAAAAGAATGTTTTAAAGCAGATATCATTGTCTTATTTTCCTCCAACATAGGATAAAGTCCTTTTTTATTTCGAAGTGCCACAAGGCTCTTGCTAAGCATGGAATTGGTATAGTGATTACAGCAGCCTTCTGTTGTACCACTTAAGGTGACTATTAGACTTTGCAATTTCTGTCTGTCCAAGATCTGTCCAAGATGAAAGTTAACAGTTGTGAGAGAAATGTGGTATAACATTTGGTCATCAATCAAAAACAGTAGTCCTAGATCACACTGTGAAATACCGATTTAGACTGAGCGATGAGTACACAAGCTGACGCAACACTGTGAGTGCAATTTTTGAATTAAGTAAAAAAAACATGAGTGATGTAGATGGATGACACGTTGATGTTGTGTCTGTGCTTGCATTTCTAGTCCTGTTAGCTTTGTAGCTCTAAGAAGGTCATGTAGTTTGGTCAGGCAGTCCACCATTTTGGTCCAGACTGAAATCTCTGAAATTTGGTACAGACAGCCTTGTCCCCCTCAGAATGAATTGTAACTTTGTATTGTGTAATTGTACTTCGGTGATCCCCTGACTTTTCCTCTAAGTGGTTGCAGATCATAGTGAACAAGAAGGCTCATAAACGTCAGTAGTAGGTGGTTTTGAATATAGCCAGAGACCTCATTTCAAATTGGGATTCAAGAAATTTGACACTTATATTGCTGATATTTATAATCAACACAGGATTATTACTAGTGTTTTTGTCCTAAACAATATTTGCCCTATTACTCCCTGATCTTTCCTCTAGTCTTGTACATTGACTCTGTTGTTCTGCAGTTTTTTTCACTTTTGTATTTTCCCCGCCTGTTAGTTACAGAAATAGCTGCTTGTCCCTCCAATTATTCCACGAATAAATCACAGCAGACAAACCATTAATCAGAACTGACACTCTTAATAAACCATATGATGAGGTTCATTTATATAATTTAAGACATATTTCATTTAATTTTGCCTGTTATGCATGCTTTATTTCTACAAGTAGGGAGACTATTTAGAACACTTTAATAAGTAAAATGTTGGGATAACCCCCAATATCTCTCTTCAATCTTACAATATGTCCATAAACAAAAATATGCTGCTAGAGTAAAACATAATCATCTCTGCAGGAGACATAGCAGCAGAAGTCTGTAATTCAGGCTCTGATAAGACACTGGCTTTCGCAACAATGGTAAAGTTAGAGCGATATTTGAAGGATTTTAGCCCTAAATCATTTGCAGAGCAGCCAGTCACACTTGGTGAGCCCACCAGTGAGGACCATTACTTAGCTGTCATATCACCTCGAAAATGGATGACCTTTCCAGAGTGGAGATTACAGAGGTGATCATAAAACTGCCAACACTCTGGCACTTCTGCAATTTAAATATCGGGAAACCATTCAGCTCACATGCAGACAGTATATCCTGACCTTATTACTGACTATGACACCACTCTGTGGTGAAGTGATCATTCTAAACATATTACTAAAGGAAAGAGAAGAAATAAATGCAGAGCAAGACAGCAAAATGAAAAGATAAAGTTTGAAAGGGTGCTGTCACTATGGCAAAATATGGAAGAAACAGCGGACGAAGAGACAGACAGGTATTAGTGACACGCCATCTTTATCACACAAAGAGCAAGCTCGAGGCACAATGGATCATAAGAGGAAACAGCTCTGCTCAATATGGACAAAGAGTGTGCAGGGGGAAGGGCTCTTCTGAAAAGGAGTAAAGTACTTTAACTAAAATATTATCTGAAAAGTTATGATGTAAATGATAAGAACTGCAACTGAAGAACAAAGAAGTTTTGATGACAGTTTTCTCTGTTGTACACAAGAAATGATTGCATTGATGTTAAAGTTTCTGAATTCAGCATTCAGCAGAAACAGCTGTTTACGGTTTGCAGCGCACTCTCTCTCCCTCTCTCGTTGACTGTCCCTTCTCTTCCAGATCATTTCCCTTCTGTCTATGAATTGCTATAATGGGGGGAAGTGGAATTAGGGCTGAAAGTTCTATTTACAACCACGAACCAAGTGACGTGTTCTACTACTGCGCCGGTCTGCAACTTGCCAGTTTACGTGACGGTGTATTGGTTCCACAGCAACGACTCTCTGTACTTCCGTTCTATCTGCCGGCTTTTCACGCTTTTTTGTAGCTGGACATTATTTGTAGTGGCTTAAAATATGAATGAGAATAGTGATAGTGAGTTACTCGCTAAAGTTGCAATTCTAGTATTGATAAACGGTGAAAACATAAAAAAACGAGTGGGTCGAGATGACCAGCTGACTTCGCTACGAGCTGATTGGCTGTTGAAACAGGTGACGTGCCTTACATTCTAAAACCAGCCACTGGTGACTCTTCAAGCTGAGTCGCAGGCAGCACCGTCAGCTGACTTGAGTCGAGCAGAGACGGGCCAGATCACACTGCTGCAACGGTTTCTCCGGTTGATCCAATCTAGCACAGCATTGAAAAAACTCTGAACTGATTAGGGTTCGATCCAATCACAAACAAGAAGAGTTGTCACTCCCTTTCTGTAATCTGAAATGGCATTGTGTAATGGTTTTGTGAAATGTCGTGTTTTGTGTAATGTTGTTGTGTTTTGTGTAAGGTTGTTGTGTTTTGACCTTCAGGGCCAATGTAGGAACCCATCTATGACCTCTCCAATACCATTGAGGACTCTATGGTGTCCCCAGCTCGGTATGAAAGGAACCTGGGTGTTACACAGGATGACCAGCTGTCCTTCGCTGCAAGCATCACTGCGACGATGACAAGTGTGCCTCCCTCACCAGACCCTGATGGGGAAAGTCTAGATTTTTAACAGTTTGGAATTATTCAACCAGGAAGACAGAAGTAACAAAGCATCATCGAGCATATTTCTGCTGTCTAAGTGAGAATATGCTTAGCTTCCCTATTAAAAAGCAGAAACAAAAGAAGATTGGTGAAAAAAAAATAAGGAATATAAAATTGTGACTTTATGAGTGAAGTTGTCAGTCACTCTCTTTACACCAAGTCACTTGGCCCGGTTATTCACTCTAATGGCTTTAGTTACCAGAGCAATGCAAATTACACTGAACTAATTCTGTCTTTTTCCCAGTCTGAAACCCCGGTGGCTTCACAATGGTGGAACGAGCTCCCCATTGACACCAGGAAAGCAGAAACTCTACACATCATCCGTCACAGAGCTGAAACTCATCTGTTCAGACTGTACCCTGGTCCATAAATTAAAAGCATCTGTCTATCTGTGATTGTTTCTTAACGCAGCACTTGAGCATATTTGATGAAGGTGATGTACTTGCATGATTCAGAATAAATGATAAGAAACGTGTTTCCGCCCAGTGTCGAACTGGGGACCTTTCGCGTGTTAGGCGAACGTGATAACCACTACACTACGGAAACTGTTGATAAGATACCTCTACACACATGCACGCCTTACTTGCATTTGTTTTTCCACTACAGAGGTCGTGGGATAATCACGGGTTGGATACAATTTCAGCATATTGATGTGACAGACGCGTGTTTTCCGCTTCCTGTTAGGGGTACTGGCGTTTCATTTCAGAACTAGTGAGTGCCTCCCTCACCAACACCACTACCGTGATGTCAATGCTTCTCTGAGCTACCGGCGCGGGTAAAGCTGGCTAAAGCACTACAGCTTCACGCCCAATCGTGCAATAAAACCCCATGGAGCAGTCCTCGTTAGTATAATGGACAGTATGTCACGCGGAACATCAGGGTTCGATTCCCTGATAGGGAGAGTTATGTTTTCTACCAGCTTGAGATTATTCACCCAGACGGACAAAAGTAATACGGCATCATCGAGCATGTTTCTGCTGTCCAGGTGAGGATATGCTTAGCTTCCCTATGAACAAGCAGANTTGGAATTATTCAACCAGGAAGACAGAAGTAACAAAGCATCATCGAGCATATTTCTGCTGTCTAAGTGAGAATATGCTTAGCTTCCCTATTAAAAAGCAGAAACAAAAGAAGATTGGTGAAAAAAAAATAAGGAATATAAAATTGTGACTTTATGAGTGAAGTTGTCAGTCACTCTCTTTACACCAAGTCACTTGGCCCGGTTATTCACTCTAATGGCTTTAGTTACCAGAGCAATGCAAATTACACTGAACTAATTCTGTCTTTTTCCCAGTCTGAAACCCCGGTGGCTTCACAATGGTGGAACGAGCTCCCCATTGACACCAGGAAAGCAGAAACTCTACACATCATCCGTCACAGAGCTGAAACTCATCTGTTCAGACTGTACCCTGGTCCATAAATTAAAAGCATCTGTCTATCTGTGATTGTTTCTTAATGTAGCACTTGAAGGAGTTCAGCATATTTGATGAAGGTGATGTACTTGCATGATTCAGAATAAATGGAAAGAAATATGTTTCCGCCCAGTGTCGAACTGGGGACCTTTCGCGTGTGAAGCTAACGTGATAACCGCTACACTACGGAAACTGTTGAAAAGATACCTCTACACACATGCACGCCTTACTTGCATTTGTTTTTCCACTACAGAGGTCGTGGGATCATCACGGATTGGATACAGTTTCAGCATATTGATGTGACAGACGCGTGTTTTCCGCTTCCTGTTAGGGGTACTGGCGTTTCATTTCAGAACTAGTGAGTGCCTCCCTCACCAACACCACTACCGTGATGTCAATGCTTCTCTGAGCTACCGGCGCGGGTAAAGCTGGCTAAAGCACTACAGCTTCACGCCCAATCGTGCAATAAAACCCCATGGAGCAGTCCTCGTTAGTATAATGGACAGTATGTCACGCGGAACATCAGGGTTCGATTCCCTGATAGGGAGAGTTATGTTTTCTACCAGCTTGAGATTATTCACCCAGACGGACAAAAGTAATACGGCATCATCGAGCATGTTTCTGCTGTCCAGGTGAGGATATGCTTAGCTTCCCTATGAACAAGCAGAAACATAAGAAAATAGTCAATGTAAAATCATGACTGTGTCACTGTAAAGTTGTTAGTCCCTGTCAGTTGTCTTTATTATCAAGTCCTATTCAATTGTGTACACAGTGCAATACATTGTGAGGTTGTCTGGTCATCTGACAGAGTACAGTTTGATTTTAATACCGCCCTTACAGGGTAACTTGGAGAGAATGTGGACCTCACTACTGGGGTCCCTCAGGGTTCTGTTCTCGGTCCCCTCCCCTTCTCTCTTTACACCAAGTCACTTGGCCCTGTTATTCACTCACATGGCTTTGCCTAAGGAACGTGGGCGTGACACTGGATGACCAGCTGTCCTTCGCTGCCATGACCTGCTCCTACAAATTCCCTGACATTCAGGGTTCTGTTCTCGGTCCCCTCCTCACTTCTCTTTACACCAAGTCAATTGGCCCTGTTATTCACTCTTATGGCTTTACCTATCACAGCTATGCAGATGGCACTGAACTAATTATTTTCTCCAGTCTGAAACCCCGGTGGCTTCACAATGGTGGAACAAGTTCCCCATTCACACCAGTCCACTACGTTCTGCTACTGCCAATCGGCTTGCTACTCCCTCACTACGAGGGGGGCCCAGCTACTGCTCAACAAAACCATGACTGATTGCGGTTCTGGCTTCACAATGGTGGAACGAGCTCCCCATTGACACCAGGAAAGCAGAAACTCTACACATCATCCGTCACAGAGCTGAAACTCATCTGTTCAGACTGTACCCTGGCCCATAAATTAAAAGCATCTGTCTATCTGTGATTGTTTCTTAATGTAGCACTTGAAGGAGTTCAGCATATTTGATGAAGGTGATGTACTTGCATGATTCAGAATAAATGGAAAGAAATATGTTTCCGCCCAGTGTCGAACTGGGGACCTTTCGCGTGTGAAGCTAACGTGATAACCGCTACACTACGGAAACTGTTGAAAAGATACCTCTACACACATGCACGCCTTACTTGCATTTGTTTTTCCACTACAGAGGTCGTGGGATCATCACGGATTGGATACAGTTTCAGCATATTGATGTGACAGACGCGTGTTTTCCGCTTCCTGTTAGGGGTACTGGCGTTTCATTTCAGAACTAGTGAGTGCCTCCCTCACCAACACCACTACCGTGATGTCAATGCTTCTCTGAGCTACCGGCGCGGGTAAAGCTGGCTAAAGCACTACAGCTTCACGCCCAATCGTGCAATAAAACCCCATGGAGCAGTCCTCGTTAGTATAATGGACAGTATGTCACGCGGAACATCAGGGTTCGATTCCCTGATAGGGAGAGTTATGTTTTCTACCAGCTTGAGATTATTCACCCAGACGGACAAAAGTAATACGGCATCATCGAGCATGTTTCTGCTGTCCAGGTGAGGATATGCTTAGCTTCCCTATGAACAAGCAGAAACATAAGAAAATAGTCAATGTAAAATCATGACTGTGTCACTGTAAAGTTGTTAGTCCCTGTCAGTTGTCTTTATTATCAAGTCCTATTCAATTGTGTACACAGTGCAATACATTGTGAGGTTGTCTGGTCATCTGACAGAGTACAGTTTGATTTTAATACCGCCCTTACAGGGTAACTTGGAGAGAATGTGGACCTCACTACTGGGGTCCCTCAGGGTTCTGTTCTCGGTCCCCTCCCCTTCTCTCTTTACACCAAGTCACTTGGCCCTGTTATTCACTCACATGGCTTTGCCTAAGGAACGTGGGCGTGACACTGGATGACCAGCTGTCCTTCGCTGCCATGACCTGCTCCTACAAATTCCCTGACATTCAGGGTTCTGTTCTCGGTCCCCTCCTCACTTCTCTTTACACCAAGTCAATTGGCCCTGTTATTCACTCTTATGGCTTTACCTATCACAGCTATGCAGATGGCACTGAACTAATTATTTTCTCCAGTCTGAAACCCCGGTGGCTTCACAATGGTGGAACAAGTTCCCCATTCACACCAGTCCACTACGTTCTGCTACTGCCAATCGGCTTGCTACTCCCTCACTACGAGGGGGGCCCAGCTACTGCTCAACAAAACCATGACTGATTGCGGTTCTGGCTTCACAATGGTGGAACGAGCTCCCCATTGACACCAGGAAAGCAGAAACTCTACACATCATCCGTCACAGAGCTGAAACTCATCTGTTCAGACTGTACCCTGGCCCATAAATTAAAAGCATCTGTCTATCTGTGATTGTTTCTTAACGCAGCACTTGAGCATATTTGATGAAGGTGATGTACTTGCATGATTCAGAATAAATGATAAGAAACGTGTTTCCGCCCAGTGTCGAACTGGGGACCTTTCGCGTGTTAGGCGAACGTGATAACCACTACACTACGGAAACTGTTGATAAGATACCTCTACACACATGCACGCCTTACTTGCATTTGTTTTTCCACTACAGAGGTCGTGGGATAATCACGGGTTGGATACAATTTCAGCATATTGATGTGACAGACGCGTGTTTTCCGCTTCCTGTTAGGGGTACTGGCGTTTCATTTCAGAACTAGTGAGTGCCTCCCTCACCAACACCACTACCGTGATGTCAATGCTTCTCTGAGCTACCGGCGCGGGTAAAGCTGGCTAAAGCACTACAGCTTCACGCCCAATCGTGCAATAAAACCCCATGGAGCAGTCCTCGTTAGTATAATGGACAGTATGTCACGCGGAACATCAGGGTTCGATTCCCTGATAGGGAGAGTTATGTTTTCTACCAGCTTGAGATTATTCACCCAGACGGACAAAAGTAATACGGCATCATCGAGCATGTTTCTGCTGTCCAGGTGAGGATATGCTTAGCTTCCCTATGAACAAGCAGAAACATAAGAAAATAGTCAATGTAAAATCATGACTGTGTCACTGTAAAGTTGTTAGTCCCTGTCAGTTGTCTTTATTATCAAGTCCTATTCAATTGTGTACACAGTGCAATACATTGTGAGGTTGTCTGGTCATCTGACAGAGTACAGTTTGATTTTAATACCGCCCTTACAGGGTAACTTGGAGAGAATGTGGACCTCACTACTGGGGTCCCTCAGGGTTCTGTTCTCGGTCCCCTCCCCTTCTCTCTTTACACCAAGTCACTTGGCCCTGTTATTCACTCACATGGCTTTGCCTAAGGAACGTGGGCGTGACACTGGATGACCAGCTGTCCTTCGCTGCCATGACCTGCTCCTACAAATTCCCTGACATTCAGGGTTCTGTTCTCGGTCCCCTCCTCACTTCTCTTTACACCAAGTCAATTGGCCCTGTTATTCACTCTTATGGCTTTACCTATCACAGCTATGCAGATGGCACTGAACTAATTATTTTCTCCAGTCTGAAACCCCGGTGGCTTCACAATGGTGGAACAAGTTCCCCATTCACACCAGTCCACTACGTTCTGCTACTGCCAATCGGCTTGCTACTCCCTCACTACGAGGGGGGCCCAGCTACTGCTCAACAAAACCATGACTGATTGCGGTTCTGGCTTCACAATGGTGGAACGAGCTCCCCATTGACACCAGGAAAGCAGAAACTCTACACATCATCCGTCACAGAGCTGAAACTCATCTGTTCAGACTGTACCCTGGTCCATAAATTAAAAGCATCTGTCTATCTGTGATTGTTTCTTAACGCAGCACTTGAGCATATTTGATGAAGGTGATGTACTTGCATGATTCAGAATAAATGATAAGAAACGTGTTTCCGCCCAGTGTCGAACTGGGGACCTTTCGCGTGTTAGGCGAACGTGATAACCACTACACTACGGAAACTGTTGATAAGATACCTCTACACACATGCACGCCTTACTTGCATTTGTTTTTCCACTACAGAGGTCGTGGGATAATCACGGGTTGGATACAATTTCAGCATATTGATGTGACAGACGCGTGTTTTCCGCTTCCTGTTAGGGGTACTGGCGTTTCATTTCAGAACTAGTGAGTGCCTCCCTCACCAACACCACTACCGTGATGTCAATGCTTCTCTGAGCTACCGGCGCGGGTAAAGCTGGCTAAAGCACTACAGCTTCACGCCCAATCGTGCAATAAAACCCCATGGAGCAGTCCTCGTTAGTATAATGGACAGTATGTCACGCGGAACATCAGGGTTCGATTCCCTGATAGGGAGAGTTATGTTTTCTACCAGCTTGAGATAGAAACTCTTGAAAGGACTGTTCTACACACATGCACGTCTTACTTGCGTTTTTATTCCACTACAGAGGTCGTGGGATAATCACGGGTTGGATACAGTTTCAGCATATTGATGTGACAGACGCGTGTTTTCCACTTCCTGTTAGGGGTACTGATTACATAGTCTGTATCACTACATTTTTGATGCACATCGCATGGACTGGGAAAACAAGCAGAGCGAACTGGCAATAGGCAACATAGCCAACACTTTGATGCCAACTTTGAAATGTCTGACAACACTGCGGAACGACCGAACTGGCGTTTCATGTCAGAACTATTGAGTGCCTCCCTCACCAGAACCTCTACCGTGATGTCAATGCTCCTGAGCTACCATGCACTGGAGATTCTCGACCAAATGTGAAATAAACTTCCAGGATCAGTTTTCTTTACCATAGTGGACAGTATCTCCGCCTGTCACTTAGAAGACCGGGCTTCGATTCCAAATCGAATCCAGCACAAATCTCTGCGTGTCTTGCTGATATCTCCCAGTGGATGCATCCAGGACATAGTCAAACCATACACTCCAGCCAGTCCACTATGTTCTGCTAGTGCCAGTTAGCTTGCTACTCCCTCAGTATGAGAGGGACCCAGCTACTGCTCAATAAAACCACAACTGATTGCGGTCGTGGAGTATGGAAATGGAGTAGTAAAGTGCAAGCAAATTATGAACCTGTAAAATAAAGTATTAACAAATTGATTTAAGCAATAACACCATAGTCCATGAATTTTGAATTTGCAGTATGAGGTTATAACGTACACAGATGTTTACACCACGCTCCACCTACCCTTCTACTGCACTGGAGGTGGAAGTTGCACTTACTTAACAGTAACCTTGAAAACATTCCATTACATACAAGCTGAACCTGCTTAAAATAATTTAAAGATTTGTCTAGAATGAAGTGTCATTTTTCTTAATGCTATACTGTAGTGCAGTGATCTGCCTTTAATATAAATAGAAGATCATCCTTTTTTTTAATACTGTACTTATACATAGCTTTTGCGCAGCAAAGATAGTTCCTTTAACCAATTCAGCAAAATAAGAGAGAAGAAAAAGATGTATACAGTCATGTTTTTGTCTTCTAGCCATCAAGTTTTCTCTTGAAAGATGTTTGGAGTGTGTGCAATCCACTTTTCCAACTTGTTTTTTTTTCACCTCTAGCTGTAAAAATAGATTTAGTTTATTAAGTTAATGCAAATGGTGCTTGACAAAATGATTTATCATGGATAGGAAAAAATAACCTTTAATCATTAAAATATATTATAGATATGTGGCTTTCTTACATGTTATTATATTTCTCACAAATTGCCCTTCATGCACTGTGGATTTAGTATTAGCATTTTGTAACTAGATTCTTTCAGTTCAACTCTGACTGGGTTGAAGTGATGGATACCAGTATCCAGGAGAGTGATAATGATCACTTTTAAAGCTGCACTAAACAATAATTTTATATTAACAATGGTCATCGCTCAATGGCATAGTGACAAACCCACAAAGACTTATCACCAACTCTGCAGTTCTTCTCAGCTCTACAGAGCTTCTTCTACTTTGTTGTTTTGGTTTCCTAGCCTACCAAATCTGCTCTAATCAATCTGGTTTCCAGTGGCAGCAGGCAGCTGTTTTCAGCTCAGATAAACCCACTGTACACTACCTGTCCAGCACAAAACAGCAGACAAAGTTAGTGACTAGCTTGTGAAGAAAGTGGAACACCGAGCTGCTAAAAGAGCAAAAAAGAGAGTGAATACTCCAAATGAATGATAATGTTGCGCTGTGTCTGCTGGAGGTGTACATATACGAAACAGTTTGCTAACATGTTCAAAAACAACTTATAAGAACGTTCTGTGACATAAACGTTACATTAAGGTGACAATACACACGTCAGTGTTGTGCTTACAACCTGTTCCACTGCTGCCAAGTGGTCAAAAAATCTATTACTGCAGCTTCAAGTGTAGAATCGGTAACTAGCATTTTCACTACTGTAACATTACAGAGGCACTTAATACATAAAAATGATTCCTTACTAGAATTCATTAATGATCTATGAAATGTTACCTATCGAGACTGAATATATTAGAATTTTTTATAAGAGTACAAATTGGCTGTCAAATTCCCGGTTGCAGTTTCAAAGTAACATGATCTGTTTAAATACTGAACCTGTCGTAAAACTGAGAGTCTATTTTTCACATGGTGGACTAAATTTGGCTCTCTGGTTCATCATATTGTTATCTGGGGCTGAGGACCCAGTGAGAGCTCCGGGCAGAGGGTAATGTCACACACTCATTCAATTTGTCACTCAGACATTGACTGACAGTTGCTTTCGGGATGTAATTTGAACTGTGAAGTAAGGGTCAATGCATGGATCCCTCTCAGTACAGACAACTGCCAAAGCCACAAGAAGTCCACCTTTTATTTTTAATAAATGAAGGGACTGCAAAAGATCCTTTCTTTCTTTTTCTATTAATCGCTACCATCAATAACAGCAGTGCAGATGAAGATATAACATTGAGCCAGAGACCGCACGTATGACATGGCAGTGAAAGGTTTTACTACTCAAAAGCATAAATCTCTCCTTCCTGTTATCCTTAACTGTCGCTTTACAAAATTGGTTGGCATTAGGACAAAGACATTTATCATATGGGAAATCAACAGCACTGCTTCCGGAGCTGCGGAGTCTCGACCTGTGGTTGCAGAGCTGCGAAGTATGGATCGGTGGTTGCGGTGCTATGGAATCTGGATCGGTGGTTGCGGAGCTACGGAGTCTAGATCTGGGGTTGCGGAGCTACAGAGTCGTGATCTGGGGTCGCGGAGCTGCAGAGTCGTGATCTGAGGTCGCAGAGCTGCGGAGTTGTGATCTGTGGTTGCGGAGCCTGGATCTGTGATGCGGGCAATCCACTGCCCCCCGTGCTGCTGCTCGGCAGTTGCTGCTGTTACTGTTATCTTTGGACTTATTATTACTATTACTACTATCACATTGCTATTACTTTTATTTGTATTAACATTAATACTATTTCCACTACTGCTGCTTTACATCTGTATGTAGAACTGAACCGTGCTGTGCTACTGCATGTTCACTTTCCTCATTCTCTCGCTCTCTCTCTCTCTCTCTCCCTCCCCCCTCTCTCAACCCAACCAGTCGAGGCAGATGACCGCCCACCCAGAGCCTGGTTCTGCTCAAGGTTTCTCCCTGTTAAAAGGGAGTTTTTCCTTGCCACTGTTGCTTGTGCTTGCTCTTGGTGGGAATTGTTGGGTCTCTGTACACATAAGGAGTCGGTCTAGACCTGCTCTTTATGACAAAGTGCCCTGAGATAACGTTGTTATGATATGGCGCTATATAAATAAAACTGAATTGAATTTAATTGAGATACGAGCTTCTTGGCCGGAAACAGTTTTCAATGACTGCACTATGCAGAGTGTAGGGAGATCATGGAGCAGCAGCTGCAAACTGTCCCATCCTTTGCCACTGCTTCTGATATGTGGTCTAGTCACACATCTGAGCCTTACATGAGCCACGCTATTCACTTTATAGACAAAGACTGGAATCTTCACAGCAAACAGCTTACTTTCCTGAAGACCATGAAGGTAAAATTATTGCCCCAGGAATGATTGAGGCACTCGCCTCGTGGGGGCTGAGTGAAGACAGACAAGTATGTATCACAACTGATCAAAAATAGGGTCAAACACAGTAAAGTCCACTTCACTCAACAAATGGACATGCCTCCAGTGTTTTGGCCATCAACTACACGCAGCTATTGGTAAGTTGTAGACAAGACTTTAAAAAGAATCAAATCAATTACTTTATTTATTTATTTATTTTTAATTATTTTTAATTATTTCTTTGTTTTTAAAGGTTAAATAGTGATTACAAGCATGATGAAGCTATGCTTCAACTGAAATAGATGCAATACTGATTTAAATATATATATGTTCATATGTCTGTCTGTTCAGAATGCTTTTTAAACATATTGTAAGATATTTTCTCTTTTCTCAGAAACATTTTTAACATCTCTATTTCCTTTCATTTTCTTCCTCAGAGAGAGTGTGGAAGGAGAAGAGGATGGAATGAGCCATGGCGCTGTGTGAGAAAGTTGTGGCAGCCTTCACCTTCTCCTGGGAAAAAAGAGAGACCTAGCAACTACCCCCGCACAAGCTGGTGACAGAGTCACCAACCAGGTGGGGCTCAGGACAGAAGATGGTGGCAACGGTGATGGAGCAACAGAAGGCCATCTCTCAGGTACTTACTGTTGACAAGAAAACCAGGCACTCGGTGCCCACCTGGCAGGACATGGATATGCTGGAGTCTATGAACAAGGCCTTAAAGCCACTTCTGGAGTTCAGAGATTCACTCTCTGGTGAATCATATGAGTGTGTCCTATCTTAATTCTGTGCTGCACCTCTTCAGAACAATGGTCCTGAAACCCTCTGATGATGACACACAGCTCACAAAGACAATCGTCATGGAAGATCTGGATGAGAAGTATAATGGCCAGATAACAGATGACCTGCTTGATATGGCATCCTTGCTCGATCCATGCTTCAAGAATATATATTCAAGAATATATCAAGCCAGACAAGATTGAGGCCATCAAAATGAGAGGAGGTCCATCCACTCCACAGGCTTCATACAGAACAGAAGAGGCAGAGGAAGTCATTGGGCAGCTTTTTTAAGAAGCCATGCCCCAGCAACACAGGACTTACTGATATGCAGTCAGTGGAGGGGGAGCTGGAGAAGTACCTCATGACTCCAGATGCAGACAGTGAAACAGAACCCCTGGATTGGTGGAAGATGTATGAGAGAAACCTTCCAAGAGTGAGCCAACTAGCCGAGCGCTACTTGTGTATCCCTGCCACCAACAGGAGGGAACACTGTGACCTGTCACAGAGCAACTTTAAAACCTGAGACTGTAGACAGACTTGTCTTGCTTGCCCGTAACTTGTAGGGTAATGAATTTGCTTGTTTAAAACTTGTACAAGAAATACTGACCACAGTTGATATTTTTCTTGTCTATTTATTTTACAAAATGTTTAAAACCGTCTGTTTGGTTTGTCATGCTGCTGACCAGAATTAAGATTTCTTTGTCTATTTATATTGTTTTATTTATTGACACAAACCTTTAAAACACGTTGTACTCTGAGCCATCTTAAGTTAAATTTTTGCTGTACACTGCAGCACTTAGTTTTTCTAATAAGATATTTATTTTGAGGGAAAAGGACTGAAAAAGGATTTATATATTGATGTTAAAAAAAGATTTTATCATTATAGTTGTTTTGAATGTTCCGCCTCAGATTTGTGAAATGTTCCGCTGTTTGGTAGTGTTCAGTAACAGACAACTCTTTGCACAAGTTTGTTTCAAGCATATCCTAGCCTTAAGGATGTAAAGCTTGGGGTGGTGGATGGAGGTGTAGTGGGTCTGAAGTTTGCGTCCTGTGTCAGACATACTGTATAATTAACATCAGCTTATTTTAATCATTCTTTCCCCAACTTTAACCAAAGGTTTTTGTTGCCCACTCATAACCTTAACCATACATATAGTTGCAATACGTGGATATAATAGGGATAACAAGAACACTGGCATTGAATGTTTGAAAATCTGGCCATTAAATGCAATATTCTGTTTGGTATGCTTCCAACTCCTTGATGACAAACCCCGCAGGACCAGTGACAAAAAGCAATAACATATTTCTATAGAAATGTGGTATACAGTATTCTTGAAGGTGCGAGCTGTCAGTTTTCAATTCACACTCATGTCTCTGCACTGCTGATTGAAGTGACAAGGCCATCCCTACACTGGGGAGCCAGGATCATCTCCACCTACACAGTTCTTGATATACCCAGGCTTTCTGTCGTTAGTATACATGTCAGAAAGATCCACGGTGCCTGAAACAATTCAATTCATAGTTACAATCTGGAACTGATACAAACATGAAGTTCGACATCTACAAACAGTAGAAAGTCAACTTTACCATGAAACTAACCATGAAAAGGCTAAATGCAGGTTTTTTATTGTTTTGTTTTCACTTTGCATTTTGTTGTACTGGCATCCACACCTAAATAAATTCCATGTGTACATGTGCTTGGTGAATGAAGTTGGTGGTCTTACTTGTTATTGAGTAACTGCACGTATGGTTCTTGAGTGGATCACTGTGTTGCAACATTAAACTGCACATCGGGGCGTTCTGTTCTGGTGCTGACCTGTGGGTTTCAGACCCTGACTTGGCTTGGTTCTGGGTATCTTTGACACATGTCATTCTCCATCGCTCGTATTCCTTTAAAATCCGGTCAGCTCTCTATTGTCACTGTCTAATAAAGACACAATGGCCCCAAAAGCACTGCATATTATGACCCACAGAAAATATGGTGACCAGACTTTAAATCTCTCTACAAATATAAATTTGACTTTAATAGCCACATCATCTCTGCCTGTGTCTGTCTAACAGGTCTGCTGTATATTCACATCTCGGCACCCTGACCCTCCCAGACGACAACATTACTTTCCCACTTGAAAAATCCAGTCTGCACTTTATTTGCTGAGCCATTTTCATGAAGCACCACTGTGTGTCTTGAAGAGCTGAATGAAGGCTTTAAAATGAATAATGTGACAGGCTGAGGGGACACAACACTTTTGCATATAATGTGCTGTGCTGCTGAGTAAGCCCTGATAGAACAAGTGCACAGCAAGACTGGCATACACTTGCCTCCCCTGTGATGTGAAAAGATTCAGTCATCAGTGGTGTCATCTTTGAACGGGTCTGACATGTGTGAAGAATTCAGGTAGCTGCTAAACATCAACTCCACCTCTGAAACAGCAACGTTAGCTAATACGTTTGTATGATCAGATGGCAGGACTGTGAAATATGTTTACTCACAAATATGATATGAGGCTTGATGTGCGTGACAGCACGTCGGGTTATAGAAATCATAGCTCCGCTTTAACTCAGCAGGCGTAATTTTCTCCTGCCTCTTCTATGTCCTCCTTTCTGTCTGTCTCACCCTGTCTTACATTTTCTGCAAAGTAAAAAATGATTCAAAGCCAATCCAACAGTAACACTGTCATGATACCATGGCTATTCCAAACATCCAAACACTATAAAGCATACTGTAGAAAATATTATGGGAAAACATCTTGAACCCTACTGAAATAAAACTTAACAAGCTACATTTTAGAAGCAAACTGAAGGAAAGGACAAAACCATTCTCTCATCACACCAGACAATGAGGAACATTATTTGTTAATTGGCATAAATTAATTGGAAGTGTACCAATACAACACTGTCTTTATCATCTCAGCTCCTCTCTAAATGTGCCCATGTTGCTTCTCATTGCTAACTCCCACTGTCTGCCTGCGAAAGGTGTAGACAGACAGCCATGCGCCTCCTCTACATGGTTTCCATGGTCACTTCTTTTGCTTCACTGGTAGGGTGTAAAGGTTGAAACATGTTTTCCAAGCTGCATGGAGGCAATGGGCACGGAGTTTGTTCGGAGACGTTCATGTGGCTGTTGGTTTTATACTTACACAGATTTTGAGTACAGGTTAATGGGATTTTTCTTTTCTGTTTGAAACCTGCCTCTGTTGTCTTGTTGAGATTTGGGAGGTGTGTATGGTGACTCCTCTGTTAGCTTATGAGACCTACGGTTACCCATAACAATCTTTTCTGCATAGGTGAGATGTGTACATGTATCTTTGCAGAAAAATAATTCTAGGTTCAAACTATGCCTCCCAGATCCAAGGGCAAAATCCTCTCTGCATTAAGTTAAGTGTGTACAATGTTCTCACCAAAGTACAACATTCTGGTGGCTATAGTGATTAAGATACATAGAGGACCTTTGTTGTCACCTCTCAATTATCCACCATCAAACAAAGGCAACCCTAAATTATTATTTTTTTTAAATCAAAAAGTATTGTATGTTGTGCTTTATTTTTTAATTATCACCCCTCGTACACACAGCACATCCTCCATTTAAATGGCACATTGAATATTTATTAGTGCAGCTTCAAGATTGAAATAGATGAAAAAATAAGGGCTAGCTAGCTCACTATCTTCTTTTATATTCATTTTGAACTTCAGTTTGAACTTGCTTTCCTTGTCAGAGTTGTTTGATTATTCTTTTAATACTTTATTCTATCTGCGCTTCCCTTCTTTTTTAAATTTTAATTTTCTTATGTTTTAATCTCTTTCATTATTTTCTTCTACTGCTGTTCATTGCTTTCAACAACCTTCTTTTCTACATCAAGTTACCTGCTTGCATCCTTGTTTTTGAGAACCCCTGAAACTCATTCATTTATTTTGCAAACAGATGCAGGCTTCTTATTTCTTATTATAAATTAAAAATTATAACAAAAAAATAAATAAAAAAATGACACCTTAATTGACTGATTCCAGTATTTTAAGTTGACTGCTGGTCTGCTGATAAACTGGTTATTTGGCTCTGCCCATTCAGCTTTACCTCGCCCATTAAAATGATAGCTGTATCCACAGTACCTCCACATTTTGAAACCTCTGTAGGAATAAAACTGCAAGACAGAGTTACGTTAAAATGAGACCCACAACAAGTACTCCAGTTTAAACGACACAATACTTTGTTAGTCAGAACAACACATACAAGCATTATCTGACAGGAAAGGAGCCCCTTTGTTGTCATTGTTAGAACAATAACCACTTGGCTGTGGTTATGGAATGATCGTGGTCATGGATAAAAGAAACCAGCATCCTGTGTTGAAGTTCTATGTTTTGTTGACCCGCCCATCCAGCCCGACCTCCTCCCTCTGCAGACGTTGTCGCTCTATAACGTCACCTAACTTCCTTCTTTGCTCCTGTCAAAATGACTACAAACACTAGGGGGCTTTGCCACGTTTTTCTTGGGAGGACAGTCTGCAATGCACATTAATACCTGAACACAGCTGAACTGATAGTTTCATTGAGTTGACTGGTTAAATAAGGGTATGTTATGAGTAAGTAAGAAAGTAAAGAATGAAAGAAACATCCACCAAGTAGCCTTATCTATCCACTCAGTCTCTCTTTTTCCATCTCCTGCGAACACACAGGCATAGTGACTCAGTGCACCCACTCTCCACTTGAGCCAATTCACGCAGCACTACTGAATCTACCACATCATGAAGGTGACCCTTCAGCTTTTCTTCTTACCTTCCTGACCTCAGTCTGACATGATCCACCAAACACACAGGCAGGCAGGACTGACTCAGTTAAACACAGCTGCAGACACCTCAGATTACTGCTGTAACTGGTCATGGTTAAACACTGCCTGGCTGATGACAAGATGGCCCTACATACTTTTTAACCCAACAGATTTTCTTTTGATGGAGCACGCATCAGATATGTCAGCAGTAGAAATATGAAACAATAGACATTGTTCTTTCATTCTTGAAAGAAAGAGTCATTGCTCCCAACAAGCTGAGAAACTTTTTTTTCTGGGAATTTGGGAGTTTTAGCAACCTGGGGGAACTCACTCAATATATTTAAATGTGATTAATTATCAGCTAACAAAATAAACAATAATAATTATGATTATATATTTTTTATCCTGTGCACAAACACAATATTAACATTAATATTGTTTGCGTACAAAAGATAAAAAATTGAATCTTTCAGGACATTAAGGATTCACTATTTGTCAGCAACTAATTATAATTTTCATTACTGATGAATCTAACATTTAAAATTGTCAGTGAATTGTCTGACTGCAGCAAGTCCTCACACCAGAGAAGCTCACAGACAGTCCAGAAAGCCGATCAGCACAGTTTGTCATTTTGATCAATTAAACCATCAACTGACAAATCGATTGAACACTTTGTAACTGCAGTATTAGGCTGCTTATGGCTATTTGCGAAATTATGATCCCACGGTGTTAGAGAAAATCACCTGTCTGTGCTTCATCTACAGAACAAAACAGTGAATGGGTGAAGGGCAGGCAGCTGCAGCAGGGACCGACAGTATCAGGCTGGTTTTATGAATTACAGTGCAGGCTGTGTGCTGACAGACAGGGAGGGCACCTGTGGCAACCCAGACGCATCCTCCTACTACACTCATCTACCCATTCACATACAGCCCCAGCTCCAAGTTTACTTCACTTACCGCTGATCTTTGGTCATCAAGCCCTCTCTCCTCATCTTCTTCTCCGATCCCGCGTGTTTGAAGTAAGAATCAAAACCAGACGTGATGCCTGTCTTGCGCTCCTGTTGCACAAAGCTGCGGCGTTTTCTCAGCCCTCTTCACATGATGCAGGCTACAAACATAAAACATAAAGTTAGGATGCCCGCGTGTATTAACTCACGCCACGAGTCACCTGTTATTCACCTGCCTGTGGAGAAAGCAGGAGGACTTCATGAGCTAGTCTCCAGCATGGCTCAGTAGCTGCTGATCGACTCTCCTCCTTCCAGGCTGTCAATACTCTGCTGCTGCATTCGAGGGCTGTCGCAAAGGTTGTAATTATGACGGGTGCGCACATAAATGACTCGACAATGAAGTAAATAGCCAACATCTGACATTTTCATTTAAATATACGATCATGCCATCAGGAATGTTTGTTAATTACTAATCACATCATCGCCATGCCCACAATTCGAGCATTTTTCTTCTCCATTGCACTGCAGAGCAAACCGGTCTGTGCCAGGGCAGTTGCCACAATTCTTGAGGTCATGGCTCCAAGGTTCCCCAGCCACCAGCAGTGTCGCCAGAAATCATATTGGAGTGCATAGAAAAATCACACAGAGAAAATCAGGTTTCTCTGAACTGTCCCGCTGTACAGGAACACTGTAACACTGAGACAAAAACAAAGGTGTCCTCAATAGTAGCTCCAACCAACTTTCAGTGGCGATAGTTGGAAACACTTTTTCTATCTGTGAGCATTTTGGCCAACAGTCTTCACATTCTCACAAAGCAGACAGCCAAGTGCCATCAGCTCACAGAAACAAAGCTGGACACGTCCAAAGGAACACACACAAGACAAGCTTCGTAAAGCACCACGGAAAAAATGAAGAAACCTGTGAACCAAGGACCAGTAAAGGTTTCATTATTGATAGGAATTATTAGCCAAATAAGGTGGGAAATATTGTGTTCTATGTTAAAAATATAGATCACACATATCCTGTCATAGAGTCATAGATGTGTCATATTAAAGTGTTTTTCCATAGATTAGTAACCGATAACAGTCATCATAAATTACAACTAGACCTATTGTTGTCTAGTGTTAGCCCATAAGGACCTCTCAATGTGGGGGAGAGAGCAGAGTCCAGACCTCCATGGTGAATTTTAATGTTAGGGATACCCTTTTGTCTTAAGCTTCAGTCAGACCACAAAGTGGCACTGCGAGATTCATTTGTGTCCTTGCAAGCTATGGTGCTGTAAGCTTGGTGGCGTAGTGACTACCCCTACTACCCTGCTCTGCTGGGACCCCCCTGGTCTAAGTTCTCTTAAGGGTCAGTACCAAAGCCCCAGGAACAGTGCTGGTCTGTGAGGTGATTTTGGTGTGGTGGCCACAGTCGGTATTGCAGGTCGCATGACGCCAACTAGCCCCAAAATACTTTTTCAAAATGACATCGTTACAAAAGGCACAGCTTTCACAGTTCTCCTACAATATCTGCTTTTGCAAAACAACATCTTTCTGCTCGAAAATAAAAAAGCATTATTTTTTTCATAGTTCTGTTTAGGCACCCACAGCACTAAGGTTCAGGAAAGAGGTGGTCTTGGGTAAAAAAAAAAAAAAATCATCACTGACTTGAAGCTGCAACCATTTCACCCGAAACCACAATCTTTCCCTAACCGTAACCACCTTACCTTTTGTTGCCTAACCCTAACCACATTCAGGACTCAGGAATGCAACCTGTAGTCTCTGGTGTCACAGTCCTGTGCAGTGCAACATCACTGTGAACGATTTCTAATCGGAAAGGTAGTTCCTATGAACAAAAAACTACAAATGAGTGTCTTGTGTAAGGGATTGTGGGCTACTGTTACCTGCAACCTTAGCGTAGCTGAACCTCACCGCAGAAGAAGCATCAGTACATGTTGACATTTTGTTTTTTTAACTGTTCTGTATTTCCTGCAAAGTGATTTTAATCATCAAGGTCTTTGTGACGGACAACCCCCAAAACATTACAGAGCTATAATACATTTCCAGAATTGTTGAAATTCTGTGTCCGAACTGAAATTGAGTTTTAAGCATGATTTGATTGATGGTGGTAGATTAGTCTTAAATTAATAAATGAATCCTGAACATCGCTCTCCTATTTCCTCATAATGATTACATTAATCTCTCTCACTGGGTTATAAGAGTCAATGACAGATTGATGTTTCTGAGGGAACTGCATGATGTTTGGCTGCAGAAAGACACTGATATTGATGTTAATACATTGGACTCATTTTCCCACACTACAGAGCAATTGAACTGATCAATTGTTGCATCGGAGAGGTCAAAGGTGTGTCAGGGGCCCACATCACTGATAGTTGGTGAGGAAAGTTAAGCATCTCCACTTTACCAGGGTGTCCTGCTGGCATTCAGACTGCAACCTTTTGATCAAAGGCCAACACCTCCAACCTTCAGGCTGCTTCTTCAATCCTCTGCGCCAATATTATTGTGTGATCAATCATGTATGATGTCATATCAGTATGGAGCAGCAGCGTGCAGGCTCTGCATTAAGCCAAGAGGAGCTGGATATGGCAGGGTGGTTTTATCCGTGCAAAGTGGAGGAAGATTATTTTGGAATAATTTGGAGGCATGTCACACCTCCTGTTGGTGAGTCTGTGAATGCGGAGCAGGTCAGAGCCCCCACAGCACTGTTTGGATGCACAAAAGCCTCTTAGTTTTTACACTTAAAGACATGCCATTGTTTACTACAACTTGGGTTTTATTTTCGCAGCTCTTGGATTTGGTTCCATTAGTTCAGATTCAATCAGGTAGACCATCATTATGCCTCATTCATTCACATCCCTCTCTCTCTCTCTCTCTCTCTCTCTCTCTTTCTCTTACATTGCTGCAGTCAAACTTTAGATCTGTTCTCCTCTTGCTTGCTGTCAGCTGTCATTTCAGTGCGGAATTGTTGCGACCCTCCTCCACCCCATTCACCTCCAGTTCAAAACATTCAGTGTCTGGGTCGAGCTCATCAGAAGTCCACTCCTCATCACATCCATCCTTCCACCACTAGTGTCGAGACTCCATCAGGGGGCATCTTCTACTGCTCGCGGCTTCTCTACCCCCCTTAAAATATGATGACGTCACAATGGGGTCTAATTGCCAAAGACTCTTCACATTTCTCATCTTTATTATGCACGTGTCAATAAATATTTGTTCACTCATACTGAAGTCTCTCCTGATTGAAATGATAACAGTGTACTGAGACTCAAACGGGACCAAAACCAGACTGCAGCTAAAATATTGCTCATTTGAAAGATGAGCTCCACCAACTTCAGATCAGTTTACTAGTCATGGTTAGTTCTACTCAGCCTGTGAAAACAGTTGTATAATGAGAAAATAACCCTGATGATTTCATAGTGATGTCATCAGGGTTATTTCCTAAGATGTAACAAAGCTTGGGCTTGGAGACTACAGATGTATAACAGAAAGCCTGCATTCCAAACTGGGACTACTAGGTCTAGAGATTAAATGTCAGGAGAGCTCAGCCTCTGCTGCTTTGCTGTTTCTTGTGAGTTGCCCAATTTCATGAAAGAGCAAAACTAAAGCACTGGTGTGCGCTCTTTACTAGTGGTATGTTCAGTAAGTGGATCAGTAGGGTCACTGTAGAGCAGTGGTTCTCAACCTGGGGGGCGAATTGTTAACAATCGATCAAAATGAACTTTTTTTCAGAACCACTGCTATAGAGGCATCTGTCTTCTTTTTACACTCTGTCCTCCTCACCTTTTAGCAACAACATCTGAAAGTGCCAGCCAGCAGTGGGAGCAACATATGTGAGAGCTAAGATATCTTAGAGCAGGAACACACATGGCCCCTCCTGCCTGCCACTATCTGTCACTTGGACCAAGGTGTCAAGGTTCACAGGTGGGTTAATCTGCAGTTAATACTACCTCCCACCAAGATTTGTTATGTGGTCATTTGATTTAACATGAATATGTGAAATGTTCTTCATTTTGGACCTGATCTCAAAATAGTCATTCCAAACATTGTGTAAAATTGAGCATAGATATGATGTGACTTAAATTGCATGAAAACGCATCTATCACACCTGACCTCTACATCAGGATATATTTCAGACAGCAGGACTTTAGAGAGGTGAATCCAAGCGGGGAATTTTACTCATAGAATAATATCAAACTAATAGAGCTGATCGTAGATCTTGGAGGTCAGTGACCGATTTAGTTCAAGGAGATCTTCCCAGGGCTATTTAAGGGGCACAGAGGGGTAGTTTGAAAAGAAGGAAATTGCACAATGAAAGTAGTGGAATACGTGGGATGCCGGTAGTCCAAATTCAGTGGAAACCTATGAAAAGTATCTTTATGCTATATTTTGAAAGCAAAGCGTGCCTTTGGCCTGCCTTTACAGAAAAGTAGCATCTCTAATTGATGAAGAGCATAAATGGTTCTACATTAGAGGTGTCATAGAGGAAGCTGACAGGAGTTTTCAGTCTCTCAAAGTCTTTGCAAATTACAGCTCCATACCCTCCACACTGCTGACAGCTGATTTCTGTATTATATGTTGGTGGGGCTGAACATGATGTTGCCTTGGACTGTGGGTGGCGTGGAGTACCAGACAATATCAACGTTTTTTTCACCGATTTGTTCAGTCTAACATTTCCATACTGTGTGGTGTAACGCATAGAAACCAGAGGGGCTTTAGACTTTCAGTCCTGTTTACTTTGGGGAATGAAAGGACAGACCTGTTAGGCATTTTCTGACATACATGAACATTTTCACTGTCTTGCAGCAGCCCGTACATTACACATACAGAACAGGATACACAAAGTGCGTGAGCACATGTTGCTCATTTATAGAGATGAAAACTAAGCAGTGCAACACAAATACACAAATAAACAATAGCCATCTTGTTAAACTGCACTGGGAGATGGGCTGGCCATCTGGCAGAAGAGCTGCCCAACAAGGGACCACATGGAACGCTCAGTGTGAACTCGCTATGTACTGACGTAAAGAAAAACAGTAAAACATACATTTCAATGAATATATCTCAAAGCCTGCATTTTTATCCAAGCACATTACAATTTACCTCTCATTCACATACTGATGGCAGCCAGCTACCATGAAAGGTGCTGGCCTGACCATCGGGAGCTATTTGGAGTCCAAAGACACTTCAACTCATGGATAGGAAGAGCTGGGGACCGAACCGCCAGTCCTACGATCAGTGGACACCCTGCTCTACCTCCTGAGTCACAGCAGCCCAGATTGTAAATTCCTCAGATGGTAAAAGCCTCATGGTTCTGCTTTAAGTAGCAGTGTAATAACATGAGCATGGGTGACGACACTGACCAAAAATCAGGCTGCTGAGATGAGGAAGAGAGAAAGGGCTCTTTTCTCATCACAGTCAGTCACTGACTGCACTGCAGGTCAAGAAAAGCTTAGTCCAGCTTTGCAGTATGCAGTGATGACCTTTACAGACCAGTCAGACTGAAGCAATCTGTGGCATGTGGCTGCCAGCAGTATTATGTGTAAGTGGGAAGCGTGGGATAAAAGATGTTCTTAATCTTCTCTCATAAAGAGCAAACCATTATGCTGAGTTTTGGTTTTGTCTCCTATGCCATGACTTTTATGCAGGAGACTGGAATTTGCATCCTGTCACAGACCTATAATTAAGGTTTATTTATTGTAACCATGATCTTTCCCTAACCTAAACCTGTGCAGATACTGTAGCAAGAGATAATTTTTTGAAGAATCGTTCAATATTGATGGTCTGTCTGGTGATAGGGTTGTGTCAGCAACTGCGTATATCCATGGGCTATGATCAGGTCAACAAAAGAGCCCATTGTGCCATTCCCAGTAGTGGTACCTCTGGCTTGGTCATTATGTTCCAATGAGCAGAACTGGCTTTGTTTGTTGGTGGGAAGCCAGCAGGGGGTTCTCACCCCTTTCAGTCAGGACCCTTACATCAAGGTTTTAACCATTTACTGCAGCAATCTGCATTTTAGTTTGGCGGTGTGACTCTGCTCATGTGATGTTCTGGAACAATTCTGAGTTGCTTGACAAAGACTGGCCCTGAGCCTGAGGTACACAACATTTATGAACATCAACACATTAAAAGATACATTAAAAATTCACATCACGTCGATCTCAACTGTGAGTGTGTGTGCAACAATTAAAATGTACATACTCACACTCGCTGCACTCTTGCTGTTGCTCTTCAACACTGTAGTAGCCACTGTGGATACATCTGCAGCAAACACACAGGAAGACTTCTGTACAAGAAGAAAGACACTTTTACACTTTTGGCTGAATGTGGCCATTGAGGCTAGTTTTCTACTTGCTCTTTTTTGTTCCTCTCATCCTTATAAATATGTTGGTTATTATTATCGCTGTTGGTATTATCGCTGTGTTTGGCAAAAGCAAGTGATTCGGTCGGGGGTACCACAGACCAACGAGCCAATCATCAACAAGGAGACTGCAATGTTTCAAACTGAGAGGCACACACAAGTTCATTACTGAATGCAGGCAGCAGTGTAGAAGTGAGGGTGCAGAGCTCATTACTTATACTGTGAGAAGGAACAGAGCCTGTGGAGAAGATTGATAGAACTAGTGTTACCTCAGTTACTCCTGCAATGTGATCCTGGAGTCCTGGAGTCTCCTGAAGTGATGGTGCTGTATGTTCTCTACTTATTTTTCCTTTGTAGAGGAAGAACTCATCTGTAGCTTTTTGACGGACAGCTTGAGATGGCAGGAAGAGGTGGAGTAAGGTGACATTCAACCTGTTTTTTCTTAAAGTGGCTTTAATCTATACTTTTTAATGACATAGGTATCAAAGGACAATGTGAAAACAATGCGACCGTGTGAAATGGGTCGCTAGTAGTGACGAACCCTCAGAGAATTATCAGCTGAATGTGCAGCTCCCCTCGGCTTTACGGAGCTTTATAGTGAGTTTTAGCTCCTTGTTTATCTGTTCTGGTTCCCTGTTCAGAGAAGAAGCTGTAAAAGCCACTGTCCACTACCTGTCCAGCNAAACAATGCGACCGTGTGAAATGGGTCGCTAGTAGTGACGAACCCTCAGAGAATTATCAGCTGAATGTGCAGCTCCCCTCGGCTTTACGGAGCTTTATAGTGAGTTTTAGCTCCTTGTTTATCTGTTCTGGTTCCCTGTTCAGAGAAGAAGCTGTAAAAGCCACTGTCCATTTCCTGCTCAGCAGCAAACAGCAGGCAGACATAGTTAGAGACTAGCTGGTGAACATAGTGGAGCATTTAGCAGCTAAAGAGTTGGTGGAGACCAAAAACAGAGATAACAGAGAGGGAATATTGGACTCATATTCATCAGGTGACATAATCACCACTCCACATGAATGATCATGTTGCACTGTAACTGCTGAATGTGGAAATAAGCAGCTGTTTGCTAACAACTTCACCAGATTAGCTCAAAAGGTGATGATATGTCAGTGTTGTGTTCACAACTTGTTTCTGCTGCCCCCAATTGGCAAAATCAGTTATTGCAGGTTTAAGAATCTGACAGTATGGATGTCTGTTTGTGTGCATTATGTCATGACACCATGATGTTAAAGCTGGGGTAGGCAAAATCTGTGCAACCTAAGCAAACGTATTACTCCGCTAAGCCCCTCCCACCAAACCCACAACTTCAACCGGCAGCAGAAGGAATCAGTTCCCCTGCAAAACCTCATGCCTCGTAGGGCTCACTCTCTACGGTGTGAGCCTCACCAAGACCAAGGTCCATCTCGCCGCAACTTGTCTCGTCAATACGAGCGCCATGGCATTGAACATAATGAGCCCGAAGCTCCGTGTGGAGCCGGGATGTGTTTTTTTGTACTATACGCCGCTGTAGGCCTGATTTTCCGCCATTGAATCAGGATTTCACCGTCTGAAGGGACATGCACACGCATCTGCATTTGTAGCTCAGCCAATACGAATGCACCGTCTCTCTGAAATAACCTATGATTGGCCAAAGTCTCCCGTCACGGGATAGATTTTCTGAAGCCTGAAAACAGAGCCAGGAGGAGGGGCAGAAGTAGAGGTTTGCTCTCAGACCACACTTGAATTACAATATGCTGGACAGTTATTATGACATTTTTGCCCAATGACGCCAAAACCATACTGCCTACCCTCTGTACCCAGAATTCCCGGGAGTGATAATGTCATTTTGACTGGTCAAAGGGTGATCCTTTTGTATATCAGCCACCCACAGATCTATTCTTATGGTCATTTTGTGCTGCTTTTTCTGAGTTATTCAAAATCACCAAATTTGGAGATACAGGGTTTTCTTTGGACAGTGACGACATATACACTGTATAGGTATGTCATATACAGGTATATACAGAAAAGATGGTAATTAGTTTCCCATATAACTACTGGGGGCTGATGATGTTTTTGGCTAAACATACTTTGGGTTGCTTGTTGTCACTTGATATGTTCATGTCTTTTGTATTTCATCATGCTTTATGTACCTGAGTCTCTGTGTGTTCTACGTTTTACCTGGCTGCAAGACAAACCTCCCCTTGGGGACAATAAAGTTAAAGTTGAAGTTGAACTGAATAATACATAAAAAATCACAACACTATTATTTGTGCATCAATATATAGAGTACATGCATGTAATACTACATTAATACATAAAATAAACTTTACTATTGGAGTTGTATCTGAAAGTACAGGCGAACAGTATTGCGTATTGTACTGTAATGGTTGAAGAGATGAACAGTATTATGTAAACAAACAGATTTCTTAAAAGAATTGGTGGATGTGTAAGATACATGATGAGCGTGAAAGTTTGTACTTGATAGTGGAAACAGTTGTTTGACCAACAAAATGTTAACTCAAGTTCTCCTTGACAGATTTTCTGGAAAAAGTAACAGAACAAAACCAAAGAAATCTAGTGTGGAGCTTGAGGTGGGAATTTTTGTCAAAGATGCATGATGTTTAGAAATGACACTGTACACTCTGTCTGTGTGGTTCTGATATGTGGGATCACATACACTGCTAATATCACACAATCCAGAAAGGCCCCAACTCCTGACAGCAGCAGAGCCTCTGCTGTCTCATTCCTGGCTGCACGGCAGCTTGCCTCCACGTTAATAAAGCTATCTGGAAGGATGCTGGGGTGTGAAACCAGTTTACCACATGGAGAGCAGAGACATAAAGATGTCAGCTTCTCGCCATCTTCCCATCTGTCCCTGCTCCAAAGGAAAGCGCTGCTGTAGATAACCAACATCAGGACTGTTGGATTAAAACACTGAACCCAATCCTCTAAAGGTCTCTGTGTTTTTAATCGTGGTCCAGGAAGGTTTCAACAGCCTGAAAATGATGGGAGGTCAACAAACACAGAACAGAAGGGAGTGATTCAGATCACAGCCTATCTTTATATATTCATTTTCTTTGACAAATACATTTTGGAGGAAATGTATTTGCTTTCATACTGCAATCCAGAAAAATGTTACTCATAAATGAAATTATTATTTTCACATTAATAAAAGCTGATATCCAAATAGTGGCCAAGTGTCAAATAATAGTGCAAACAGGCCGGCTGCTGATAAAACGTTTCCTTCGATCGCTGTCACACTGTTCATAAAACTGGAGGAAGTGATGTTTACTGCATTAGCAAACAGTGATTCATTAATTCATGAAAACAGTTGCGGATGGAGGCCACTTATGAAAATATGACCAAATATATTTTGTTTTGCACTCTGCAGTTGAGGTAAACAAGGCCACTGTTTTAGAATTGATGGTATGTGGGTGTCTTTTCATCAGATCGATGAGACTGGGCTACACTGAATGAAAGAAGAAGGACTTAGACTTGTCTTAGAATGTGAGACACATTTATTGATAACTAACAGAGTTTCTACTGATAAAGCTTTGAACAAAAAGCGACAGCGATCAAGACAGTCCAACGTACGACACACAGCAGACTGTAGATAATGCCGTCCACGCATGGATAGTCACACATGAGTGTGAAAGCCAGAGGGATGTCAGTCATCTCTTGGGCCACTGTTAGATCATTTTGTTCTACCTACACGATGTGCAGTTTGTCCAAATGATGGTCAATAAATGGTCCAATAATTCTGGATTTTTATCATAATGAAAATAAAAAATCACTGGACAAAAAAATCACAACAAATCATGCCAGGGAATCTAGAGTTTGTCACTTACAGCATGGCGTAAGTTGGTAAGAACAAATATGACAAATAGACTCACTTTACTGCGATTTGGCATCCGTTTTAGTAAACATTCTACTTAACAGGGCTCTGTATCTCCAATAGGTAGTATTGGCAGTTCTCATGTTCTCTTACTGTTATGTGACTTATTATTGCAGAAGGGATTTAAACAGACAAATTAGCAGACTGATAATTCAATTCAGTTTTATTTATATAGCCCCAACAAAGTTATTTCAGGACACTTTTCAGATAGAGCAGGTCTAGACTGACTCTTTATGTTTACAGAGACCCAACAGTTCCCACCATGAGCAAGCACTCAGCGACAGGGGCAAGGAAAATCTCCCTTTTAACAGGCAGAAACCTCGAGCAGAACCAGAACCAGAACCAGGCTCTGGGTGGGCGCTCATCTGCCTTGACCTGTGGGGTTGAGAAAGAAAGAGAGAGAGAGAGAGAGAGAGAGAGCGCAGGAGGAAAGAGAACATACAGTAGTACAGCACAGTTCCACGTAGAGATGTAAAGTAATAGCAGTGCTAATGGTATTGATGTTAATATTAATAAAAGTAATACCAATAGCAATATAATAGTAATACTAATAATAAGACCAAAAACAATAACAGCAGCAGCGGCTGTTGAGCAGGAACACGGGGGCAGCAGGCGGCCTGCAACCACAGATCCAGACTCCGCAGCTCCGCAACCACAGATCCAGACTCCGCAGCTCCGCAACCACAGATCCAGACTCCACAGCTCCGGAGGCAGAAATACCTGCAGAAAGCAACAGAAGGAGAGAGAGGAGAGAAAGGGAAGCAGTCGAGTTAGTAACAAGCATTAATGATGCTGCTGAGTAAAAAACAGAATCACTTGATTATAAAATGGGATTTTGTGTAGAGCGAAAGAATGAGACATTTGCTGTAATGGCGTCTGGTTTCATATCACATAGTTTGCCTCAAATTTGTTAGTTTGAGGCAAACTATCACTTTTGCTTGCAGTAACTTTATGATCCATGGTATCCACCCATTATTATTAATTAATCAGTCCCCTCCGATTACAGGATGCAGTGTCTATGCATTTATTCATTGACATTGACATGACGGAAGCATTTTGCTGCAAACTGCATTTATTAAGGCATCTAGAGTGTAAAATGTTTTTTTATCATATGAGTATACGGTAGTAGGATGGGGTCCTCATATCATTGTGCATCACAATCAAGTTCAGTATAATATAATGCAGCATTCCTCATTTTTTGATGAAAAGGAAGTTTGACAACTTGTTTGTTTTATTGTTTTATTTTTTCTAAGCCTAGCTTGGACTTTTAGACATATATTTTCAACAATTCCCCAGATGAAGATGACTTCATCACCAAGTTCACCAAGTTATCATGTACAGAAACATCTGGGGCAAACACTCTCTGTAGAAATCTCTGTAGAAAATGATAAAATAATGCAGCTCACAGCATCCCAAACATAGCTAAAAGAACTCAGTTTATCACTATCACCCTAATCCAGAAAGGAAATACAGCATAGAAAGGCTGCACATTGTCTTTATAATCCATCATCATTTCCATTTGTATGTCGTTACTGGAAATTAGCACGGCTGCTTTAAATGTTAATGATACTTTCAGCCCAACATTGTGTCACTGGGGAACATTTTGGTTGTAACTTTTAAGCAGATAAAATGATCCAGATGGCTTACCAGAAAACTGCAATAGCCTGTCCAATTACTAGTGCTGAAGCATATCTTGGACTGCATCCAATGCACCACAATTGTATTTTCAAGTGGAACAATATTTGGTAGGTGAAATGTCAGGGCAGCATATTTTACCCATGTCACTATGAGCAGGGAAAAGCCTGGCAACGACTCTCCCATTTAAATGTGCAATCAATTACAAATTTATATAGATTTGTTAGTGAAATGTTTTTTTTTTTTTTGTTGAGCATGTGAGCTATCAAAAACACACATGAAAATCCAAAACAAATGCAACAGTATAACGCTGCATATCCAGTCAACATAATGGTTCGCCAGGAATTAATGTACAGACATGAGATCGATATCCAATGATCAAATCCCTAAATTGATGTCTATTTCTCAGGACAAAACCAAATAAGCATATTTCTCAAAACTATCCCTTAAAAAAACACTTGGCTGCACGAATTTAAAATACTGCTAAAGAAAATCAAACAAATAAAAGTAGGGTAATTTAACACACCACATTGTCTATATTTTAAAATATTGAATGACACACTCCAGGATATAATATTTTTCCTAATAGGTAGATCATCTAGGTATAGGACATTTCATATCTGATCTATTTCTTTATCGATTCCAATACAAAAAAAGCAATTCATTGTATTTTCTTTAAACTATTCCTTTAAACACAACTATCTAACAGTGGATATCTAAATCTGGATTCAAACACTTCATGTGTTATCATCCAACAGATTCAGTGACCAGACACTGATTATCAGCAGGCCACTAAACTGTCCAATGCATTTCCAAGGAGATTTAACCCCATTTCACAGCCTACTGTCAGCAGCAGTGGCATCACATCATTACCCTTTCCATGTGCAAAAAGCCACGACTCTAATGGTGCTCCTGCATGAACAGTATGAATACAGATCACTGTGACAGCCTCATTTTAACAGCTGACTGGTTAATTGTTTGCAATTAATACGATAACTTAAAGGTGTTGAAAGCCTGTTAAGTCGCACTGAAATTTAACACTCACTTTTTTATGTATATTACATAATCTCTCCCCTCTCTGTCCCATTTTCTCCTCTAAAGTAATCTCCTTCCTGCCCAGATCACTTTCTAAAAAATTACTGGCCTGCATTTATATCGAAAGGTTTTCTGGTCAAAACAAGGTCCTAAATAGGAATAGATAAAGATGAAAATGAAAAAAGAAAAAGGAACAAAGGTTCTACTAACAAAGAGGCAAACAGTAATTGCAGGTCTGTAGGGGGCCGCGAATACCGGTCTCCTTCATGAACATCGAAAGCTCTGCAGAGCTGATCCACCACCCTGACCTCCACACCCTTACTTTCCACATCTCTGCAGATAAGGCACAGTGCTCCTGCATTCAAGGAGGCGCAGAATTGTTTGGTATGGACAGAATTCCCAGGAGGCTGGGCTGGTTGAAAGAGGCGAGCATAGCAGTGACATAAAGGAAGAGCAAGAACAAGAAAGAGATTCTAGTAACACTCGTATGTGTTTACATAAGGTGGATATTTTGGTCAGCACTTCCCATTTGCCACCTTCCTTCCATCGACTACATATTCCCTGATTTCCTGTTCATTATCAAGCACAGAGAGTCCTGAAACCAGCATCACACACCCAATATTTGTATCATGTTCATCAACAACTTGTGAAGGGCAGTTCTGCCCTCCAGGTACAGTTATGTAAAGACCCCAGCACGTATCATTCATTATTTTTAAATGAGCTCCTTTTGAACTCTTTGGCTTGTATGATTTATTAATCGATGGGCTCTTTTCCTCTGTGCTCTCTTCCTCTAGTTGAGAGTTGTGGCTAATTAGCCCCTGGCGGCCTCTCACAGCGAATGTCCTTGATTTCATTAGGCTTCCCAGCTTCCCACGGGCTTCACAGCTGCACCCCAATCAACACTGACTATAAGGCATTACCTCTAAACCCCCGCTCTCCCAGACAGGTAAACAGATCAAGGTGGGAGACACAATTAGAGTAGCTGCATCACAGACACCAAAGCTGCTGATACTGATGCAGTTTGGACATCAACAGTTTAATTCTGTGGCTGATGCACTTTACTCTGGATACACCAATCCAAGAGTTAAATCTTCATGCCAGCTCAGATGAATGCAACATACAGTTTATATACAACAGTTATAACGGCTCACAAAGAAGCAGTTCATCTTCAATCGCAACTCAAGGTCCACTTAATAGCTTTCTAAAAAAAAAAAGAATCTAATTAGTGGAACTACTGTACTAGTGAATACTACCTGAGACGTACCAGTTAAAACTCTCAGTCACAAGAACAATACAGTGAGCTTAACCATATTTTGAGTTACTGGATTGATTAATATGAACTTAATGAGTAGTTAATGTTTAATTAACTACACATTAAGGGCAAAGGGGTATCAAGAACTGTTTAGACCGTTTAAGGAGCAGTTGGCAGCTGGATGTTCTCTCTAATGTGGACCTCGTGGATCCTCTCAAAGAAGATTTCATTTTCTCTAATTTAAGAAAGAACAGTAAGTCATGAACCCATTGCGTAAAGCCAGGTGGAAAGGTATCTTTCCATTTTAAAAGGATCAGGCGTCGGGCGAGAAACGTGGCAAAGGCAATACAGTCTGCCTCTGCTTTTGAAAGGGAAAGCGTAGGAGAAGAGACACCAAAAATGGCCAGCAGGGGGCATGGATGAACTGATCTACCGATACAGGTGGAAATTGTTGAAAAGAAGCCAGAATTCCATGATTTTGCTGCATGACCAGAACATGTGAACATGAGTGGCAGGGACTGATTTGCAGCAGTTCACCTTGCATCCAGAGCTCCCCTTGGGGAACAGTTTTGACAATTTTAGATTTGCCTAGTGACTGCGGTGTAGTATTTTACATTGCGTAAAACAATGTTGGATGCAAACAGAGGTAGTATGGACTCTTTTTAAAATAGAATGCCAAAGACTACCTGGGAGACTGATATTTAAGTCTGTTTCCCAGTCAGCTTTTAAAGACTTAAGGTTGAAGTTTTGTAATCAATTTCTATGTCAGCACAGAGGTACATGTAAATGCCAGCTCCCTCAAAGCCCTAAATTTAAATTTCTTTTTGTTTTGAATGTTGAAACGGTTGAGCTGCATGAGAGTTTGGGGATGCATGGGCCAAAATCTGGGAGGACATCTTTAAAGTATAATGTTACTTTATTATGGTAGTTTTCTGTTCTATCAGTGATTGATGATTTCTGAGAAAATGGCAACATCACTACCGCAAAGTCTGTCGGGGCAGTCAGACAAGTTGGAAACAAGCCAACAGTTTTTTCCAGATGATCTAAACCACTTTATTTGGAGGTCAAACTGAAAGTGAGCACACCTCAAATGGCACTAATGACCCCTCATTGCACAGACAAACTGTGGGCAGACAAACTAATAAACTTTGGTAAGTACAGTAGGGTGAAGATGAAGCAGGAAGTGGCTCTGTCATGACATTTACAACTGACTGTTTTGGTCGCCTCCGTTTTCTCTTCCAAATAAGTTTGTCTAACCTGGAGGTTTGTTTCCAACCTGTCTGATTGTCTGACTGCTCGTGTTTCTTCACCCATCAGACTTCTTTTCAGTGATGTCAGCAATTACCTTGGTGAGTACAGTTCAATTCAATTCAATTCAGTTTTATTTATATAGCGCCATATCATAACAAAGTTATCTCAGGGCACTTTGTCATAAAGAGCAGGTCTAGACCGACTCTTTATGTTTACAGAGACCCAACAATTCCCACCAAGAGCAAGCACAAGCAACAGTGGCAAGGAAAAACTCCCTTTTAACAGGNTATATACAGCATAAACATAGCATAAAATATTGACAGATGCTACTATTCAATTCAATTCAGTTTTATTTATATAGAGTCATATCATAACAAAGTTATTTCAGGGCACTTTTTCATATTGAGCAGATCTAGACCGACTCTTTATATTTACAGAGACCCAACAATTCCCACCAAGAGCAAGCACTAGGCGACATT